>JAGDQP010021150.1:7049-24069 GCA_022664845.1 Lepisma saccharinum | reverse complement strand
CCCATGTATTTCATATTCTTAAATCCGCTAGAACTTGGTGATTTTTTGAGCTTTAGGATTTAAACTTTCTGAGCTGTTAGCTGTCATTATGTAAAACATGCTACGACTGCAAACCCATTTTTTTTAAGTGCACTTACCTCCTTCTTTCTCTATACTCTTCAATTATATAGCTTTCACAGTACTAAAGCTACCTATGCAATCTTTGTCTCATGAATCTGGGGGAAACTTCCAAAGAACCTAAATCGAGATCAGGCATATTCTATGATTCTTTTGCCAAATTAGATGTCATGAAGACTATGGTGAAGATTGCACGAACAGTGTAAAATTATAAATCATATCTTTTGCGGTGATGTCAGACGAAAACTATCCTGGAACAGTAATAGCCCTGTAATGCAAGTCTCCGAATTTTCTTATCAAACAGCTGAGTCTGGAGGAAGACTTTAATATCCTCGTCTATGGCTACTACGTTGTTTCTCTCCTTGAATAAAAGGAAAGACCGCAAACAGAATGAAATTTGCTGGCTTGTAGAATATGTGACATTTAATGTGTTAAAAGAAATATAAATATTTCAAGCTAATTGAGCTATTCAAACACCAATACAAATCATATTTAAAACACACTTGGCGCCATCTTGTAGATAATTACACATTTAACGATAAAAAATACTGAACTACAGGTTGACAACAAAATCTGGAAAACAATATTCATGTTTCATCAGTTTATCGACTTAAATAACAAAGCACGTTTTTTAATTTACCGCGTTGGCGCGCCATTGTTTTCTGGAGTCGCCGTTTGTGTTTCTACGGCGCTGTACTGCAGAATCAGATGTTTGGTCATACCTACAGCCGTCTGTGCACAGTAGGGTTCACCTGGTACGTACGTATGTTTGTTTTTTCACCGCTGGATGACAACGCATTAGTTGGATATTTTTAAGATTTTGTCGTTTTATTTTCTGGCTCTGGTTTTTGCTTATTGGCATTAAATATTTTTAAAAAAATGAATGTTAATATATATATATTTCTAAGTTCCCAAAGTACCAGTGTTTATTTCTCTTTTCGTTTAGTGATTAATTTTCTTTCTTTAAAATACATCCACATGGGAAAATTATTCGAACGTGTGTTGCTTACCGAATTACCACAGCATAAAGAGCTACGCAGCGTGATTCCAACACACTAGTTTTGGTTCAGAGCATACCACATCACAAGCCAGCTCGTGAGAGTAGTGGACATCACCACACCTTTTAATTGAAAAGGATATGTCCTGGGTGTATTTATTGATCAGAAGTCTTTGCTAAGATCTAGCTATCCGGATTTTATCTAAACTTTAACAGCAGGGATTTTCAGACTATTGTGTCCAGTTACTATATATTCTTATTTAACTGGTCGAACATTCTATAGACCATAATTCTATAGGCATGATTCTACACCCAGACCAATAAGAGCAGGAGTGCCACAAGGTGCGGTTCTGTCACCATTATTGTACAGTACATGTTATATACAGCTTATGTGAAAACCCAGCAAAAGTCCTATTACGTACAAAACATGAGCAAAATATCTGGGTGTACATTTAATCATGATCTCACTTTTCCACGTCACAGCAACGATATAAAACAATGAACGCTCCGAAAAAACATCAGCCCTGTACACAATAGTACGCTGTTTCAGCCTGAGTCACGAGACAAGGATCCACATTCTCAAAAGTATAATCCTGTCCACACTAACCTACGCACCCCCGTCGTGGAAACACGCAGTTCGCAGCCATGTTACCAAACTGGAAAGTGTACAGATAAGAACGGGACGAATCATGACAGGCCATGATAAGTATACATGAAATGAACAAATTCTAGAAGTTTTAGAGCTTCACATTATCCATAACGTCCTTACCTACATGGATGACAAGTTTTGGCAGACATTACCAAGGCACACAAATGAAGCCACGGCAAAAATATGAACAGTAAATTCCCATAGAACATCCACATGCCCTGACTTTGATAGGAAACTAACATCCGCATGAATAGCGTTTTCATAAACTGACCTGAGACAGAAGCAGGCTCAGATACAACTCACCAAACCAACTCACATGTAAATTTACATACGATTAAGTAATAATAATATTAGTGGCGGCTCGTGACACAAATAAAAGGTGAAGCACTACCAAACTCCATCAACACATTCTTACAATCCTTGTTCATTAACAGTTATCCTGGAATTTCTGGGCTTAGACAGAATACAATAGTGCCACTATCCGATCTTAGATGATGTTAACTGACTTTCTGGCCCAATTAATACTCGTTAATGCCTATTTAGTTAATGCATATCAAAATAATAAGTGAAGTTGAACTTCATAAACTTAACCTGATGAGCCGCCACTGAATAATAACAATAATTTATTTTAAACCACTCATTGAGTTAAGGGCAAACCTGATACTTAGTAAAGAAACAAAAAAAATATATATACTGTGACCGTGACTGTATGCACTGTCTACAGGTAGTTTCTCTTCTGTTAAATATATACAGTAATATATATAAATTTAAAAAATCCGAAATTTTCGATAATCCGGCTGTCGTCTGTCCGGAGGTTGCCGGATTTTTGATCGTCAAGCGGTATTTCCTTTACTCATTGTCATAGTTCAAGACTATTAGTAGGACAATAGTTCTGTTTTGAAGTTATATGTCTTAATAGGAAACGCTATTTCACTCGGTTGTTTAAAATTGGTAAGGAAATGTGTTTTTGACGTAATGTTGAGTATGCAAGAATTTGTTTATGCACAACAAAATGAAGATCTTAACTGAAGTGAGAAATGTAAAAAAAAAAGAAAAAAAAGAAAGAAAATAGACAAGAATGTTCTAGAATTGAAACGACAAAGAGAGATGAATAGCTGCAATGTCCTTTGTGGGGAAGGACGCTGTGCTAACAAGCAAACGAACTTTCTCGTATTTACTTACGCTAGAATCTTGTTGAGTAGAAAAGGGACCACTTATTTACTTAAATTAAACAGCTTCGTGTGTAGCAAAAGGAGTATCGTCTCTCATTTTTGATGTAATTTAGGAACATTTAAAATTCTTACTTTACTTTCGTTACAGGAGAAGGAAGAGGAAGCCTTTTAATTATTTTCTCTTGACTCTCTGTATCTCTTCATTTGTGATCGTATGCAATTCTAAGTTCTTTTTATATATTTTTGACATTTAGATGTGTGTGTGTGTGTGTGTGTGTGTATGAGTACGTATGTCTTTGATGGGACCGAGATATGTTCATACACCTTATTTTGTAGTACCCAAAATTTAATCGGGACATTTTCTGGTACCAACAAGGAATCAATCAGTATTGCACTGCTCTTGGGCTCTGACCTTCTCTCTCTCTCTCTCTCTCTCTCTCTCTCTCTCTCTCTCTCTGTGTGTGTGTGTGTGTGTGTGTGTGCGTGCGTGCGTGCGTGTGCGCTAAAAAGACAGAGAGAAGGCTCATAGTAACAAGAATTTCGAAAAGAGAGTTGATTCTTTCAATATACACTCAGATTTATATAAAATAAGTGATGTTGTTTTCAGGATAAGCCTTGAATGTTACACATGTGCCAAATAAAATATAAATTGATTCATTAATGTAATATTGTCCAATTTATTCGAATATGGAATGTGTGACTCTAGGTCATTTTTTGAGTCTAAGTGTACCTCTTCTGTTCTTGTTAAGCCCTATAGAATAGTACACTCAGATTCATAGAAAATATCCAAGAGGATAATTTTAGCTTCAAGATATTGTACAATATTACAAAATTGAAGTAATCTCAAAATGTATTTAAAACTACCTGATAGACCTGTCCGTTTGTAAGGGCTTAAAATGTATTTGGTAAAAATACATTGGCAACACTGACAGTTGGTACCATTGTGGGTGGTGATTTGCACAGCATTTTTCTCTACGGTGTCAAATAACCTCCATGTTAACTTTGGTGCTGATACGTCCGACTGTATGGGAGCCATCTGAAACAATTACATTTTAAAATAGGTTGACAACACTGATTACTTGGGTGTTTTAGGAAAGGACAACTAAAGACTTTTTCTATTATACGTCCAATGGCATGAAATATACTTGAAAAAAAAACTGAATAAAATAGAAGCAAAACCGATGCTTAGGAAGTAGGAAAATACACGAGGCATATACCTACTGAGTACTAATAAAATAAACCCGTTTTATCCTAAAGATACACTGTAAAAAATGTCCATTTTGTCCGCTATTTGGACATATTTCTTTTAAATGTATCTTGCTTTTGAGCACAAGTGAAGAATGTGTTAAAAAGTGTTTAGTATATACCACTAAGGTCAATACGTTCTAAGACTCACCGCTGCGTGGTGGTACGGTACGGAATTTTGAAGACGTCATACTATCTCCGAATAGTGCAATTCTGTGACGTATCAGATACCTTGCGTGGTTGTTTCAAAACGGTTTCGTGCGACGGTCCTAGTTACAAATTCTCGTCTGTACACATTTCAAATGCACAAAAAAGTGGTCACAACTTATGCAATTTAAGGGGTTCAAAATGGTGTACTTAAATTGTACAAGAAATGTAGGTTTGTTTCTAGTGTGGGCAGTAGATACATGGCTCCTCAGAGATTTCACCAGGATTTTCAGTTGGGGGGGTGTAAGTGGAGTTTTACATGATTGCTATCGATTTTTCACATTAAAAACTTTTAAACTGGGGGATCTTGAGGATTTGAGGGGATGACTCCCCCCAGAAGGGGTCTGGAGGAATCACTGTGGTACATTCTTTTTAATTTTGTGAAATTACTGTACACAGCATTTAAAAACAGTCCACACAAGTAACAAATTGGACGCTCGAGCAAGATACTTTTTTTTTGTTTCAAAAGTTTGTGGTAAATCGATTTCTTTCTTTGTATTGAACCTTCTATGCGTACAGTAAACATAGTTCTAATCTTAACCCGTCCCCAGATTTGAAGAAGCCAAAGTGAGATGATTTACATCAATTTACACGTTATTTACTAGATGTCTCGCTACTCTGTGATCTATTAAAAAACATTAGTATAGAAGCTAACGAGATCCACTAGTTCTTGTTTCCAAAACATACTAAATATGATTACATTATTTTTAAAAAAAAGGTATTTCAAAGATGTAACAGATGTCATTCTTATTTAGATAAAACATTAGTAACCCTTTACATTATTGTACTTTTAACTATAAAATATTACTTTTCCTTGTTAAACAGTGGAAATGAAAAATTCGAAAATTGATAAATTTGACCTCGTTATTTTTGAATTAGTACCATATACACTAAATTTCACTGTTTGGAACACAAAAAATTTTAGTTTCCAAAAATGATCCTTCTAAGCCTTTAATCTTGTGTATCTATATTCAGTTGTACCAAAATGTCATATTTGGCAATAACTTTCTTTATATCTTCTATTCTGTTTTAAATGTATTATTGTCCGTAAATATTAATACATATATATTCTAAGATTTGCCTCACTTAACATGTGTGTATTATAAGAGTTAGGTACTATCATTTTGACAATCTCTATTCTACCACTTCATAAAATTTAGTTCTTGGAAAGCAGTACTCGTTTTCGCATTATGATGGAGATTAAAAGTAGCATAACTGTGAAAATATGGTCCAGAATCATTGAATTATTTCCTTCTTCTAAGGTAATTTCTTTTCAGTTTTATTCAGATTTTATGTATCGATTGGTCCTACTGTAAGTAGCGTTTATATTTAATTTGCTATCCTTCAAGTACTTTTCTAATTGTTCGATATCATTCTGGCAATCTTCTTAGTCATCTATTCTTGTAAAGAACTGAAAACCATAAAAAAAAACAGTAACTCTGTGCTTTTATTTAAGTTAGTAAAATCTCTAACAAAGATAATGAAAAAGTGAATCTAAGGTAGAACTTTGAGGAACTCCTGATTCTATCCTAAAATGTTTAGGTAAATTTCGTCTGTTGATAATACGTTGTTTGAGATTTGTCACGTAGAATGTAAGTAGGTTTATAAAGATCCTGAAAAACTAAAGTACAATTTAGTTTACATATCAGAATATCATGGTTGAAAGAATCAAACGCTTTGCTCAAATCAGTACATATATCACATACAAAACACCTACCTGAGCTATGTAATCTTTTACGTATTTTTATCCGTGTGTAATTTCTAATTTTCAAGTTGGTGTGGTCGTTTATACTTGTGGAACAAATTCATGTTGTTTTGTATTTCGAAAGGGGAACAAACATGACTGCAGACTAGATCCTGTAAGATCCTAATTCAGCCCCTTGTAATCGCATTCATTATGTACCCTTTTATCTAGGGGTGAACGGAGAGAAAAATAGTCGACTGCGATATAGCGACAGTACCACGAACCACACATACCCTAGTAGTTAATAAATGTGAACAATTACCGCTCGTGACCATAAAGTTTACCGTAAATAACACAAACAATACAGATTTTTGTGTAGTAATATCTTGCTAATTTTATTTTATAAAATGACGAACTTCTCCAAGAAAAAGACAAATACCGGCCTGATATTTCTAAAAAGGTTAAAAAGCCGGACATATCCGGCAAACTAGTACAACAATAAATGTTTATTATTACTAGAACATCCCAAGCGTATGCTATTAAATAAATTAAATTTTCTGCTTTTTAAAATTTTAAGTAGCGATAAGATAATAAAATATTAGATAAAAAGTTTTTTATTCGCTGCATGAAAAGAACCTACTTACAATCAGTTCAATTTTTCGTCGCCAGATAGCAGCATGTTAGAAAACAGCAGTCACCTAGTGTTAGTTTTCAGAACTCGCTGAACAGTTTGTTGACAAAATTATTTTCTTTAATTATCATTTATTATTGTAAATTAGTGTTTATTTAATTTAATTTATTAAAGCGTCAGATCTTTCTGATCAAATCTGTAGGAAAAAGAAACATAACACAATATATTAATAAGTCAAATATGATGTTCCAAAGAGAGCATATACTAATAACAGCTTGGGAACTGCAGCTACGAAATGCGGTTTTGTCCTATTCAGACCGCATTTAACGGTAGGTTATCATTTAGAAAGACATGATCTGTCTGAAAAGTATCCGACCTTATTTTTTTCTGAGGAACGTAATGAATGTTGAATGGCAACACTGTACACAACTACCCGCTTCGACATACGAGAAGTCATCATGAACAACGTGAAGGCGACGTTGACAGCATTTCCAAAACAGACGTTATAGGCATACTTCCAGCAATGGCAGAATCATTGACTTTAGTGTGCTGAAGGATTCTATTTCTTATGTGATTAGGAATTGAACCACATTAAGTATATATTCTTATTTTCCTGTGCTATGGTCGGATATTTTTCAGACATACCTTGTATATGAACATAAGAGCACAAACATTCTTAGAGCAGAGAGCAAGAAAGAAACGGATCTATTCCAGATTAGAGTAAGCATGTTTGTTTTTTGGCGCCATTTTGTGTCCATTCTCGTGTATGAGTATCTATTGTGAGTTTTTATATTAGTTTTATATATTAGGTCAGTTGATGTTACTTTACCTAAAATTATGTTGGGTTTAGTTACTTGAACCGTGCTTACACTAAACTGGATTCGCTCCAAAGCGAGATAGTATAAAGTAAATGTTTAATTAAATAGGAAAACACTTGTAAGAAAAACAATAGACAAATAAATCTTGTTATATTAGCTTCTACAGCAGCAGAACTTTATATATATGCAAGTAGCCGTGGGTGCCATCTAGTGGGCGCATGCAAAAATAAAAGAAATATAAGAATTTTAACGAAAAGTTCGTTTTTGTTTTTTATTTCTTTTTAGTGCTACTTACATCTCTTCTCCTTCTTGTCGCCCTCCCCCTCTACACTTTCTTGTTCTTCATCTATAAAGACAAGGTGAAAATTGAGAAAGAAGGGAATTGAAGAAGACTTTCGTCAGTTTTTGTGCAAATATGTGACATTATTTTAAGTTTCCCGAAAGTATGAGTACTTAGTCACACAAGGTAAATAATAATAATAAAAAAGTTTTGTATTAACTTTACGAACATATAAATAATTACACTGTTAAAATCTTTAGTGTTCTTTATTATACAATAGTTATTGTTAGTGATTTGTTATAAAGAAAGGGAAATTTTATGTATCTAAAAATATTTATGTCCGAACAAAGTACACTCTAAAAAATGCTGGGGTTACAGGGACAATCCGAGTATTGTTAAGAAAAATTATCGTTGTCGTAACGAAAAATATAGTTATATTTACGATTTGTGATGTATCGGCAGTTACAATAAATGTTAATTCAGCATTGTTAAGTGAATATTGTTAAAGTTACCATATTATTAACAATACTGATTTGTTAGCGCTGAACTAACAATAAATTATTGTTAATTTAAACATATTCAAAGATTAATGGCTTGCGCATGCGTACACCTTTACCATACTTCTTGTTACGGGATGACAAAGAACATTAGCTCGCCATATTTATCGCCACAACAACAACAACAACAAAATAATGAAACGTTACTGCAAACGCACGTACTTTGACATTTATGATGAGTTCTGCATGATAATTGTGATGACGCAGATGATGATTAATATGATAACATTAATATTTAAATGTGTGAAGAAATTTACACGTTTCTATTACCGTTGTGAAAATGTGTATTTGTACTGTTTATAGTTGTGGTCAACAGATGGCACAGCTCTGAAAAAAAACATGGACACTGTAGGTTTATTGTTTTTATACAATCGGGTTATACTTTATCGAATTAAACATAGGATTCTTATTTTTATACACTGACATATGTTTAAAGAATTTGCTTAAAGGATTTTGGAAAGAATGCCACATGAATATTTATTTTTTGCAGATATTAGTGTGAGTCGTACTCTTAGATTGTGAATAATGCAGTTCAAGCCTACATACTCAAACCTAGCCTAGCTCTGGGTTGTCAGCGTTCTTACCGATGACCTCGTATTGCATACGTACGAGCGAGAACAAAACGTGCACGACCACAATAGGATCGACGGCATTTCTCAGTGCCGGAGGGTACGAGTTACTTTGAGAAAGCAGTCATTGCACAGAGACTGATCATCATCTATCTCATTGTATCATGTCTAACCGGCATCATGTCTATCACACAACAAATCATCATCCGGCAAACATGTCTTACCACCAGTAGTACAACGATCTGCATCCTCTAAATCAGCATCATCAGGAGCAACACCAAAACACAAACGGAGTACTGAGAAACTTGCACGTTCCAGCTCACAATCACGCTCACCTGATATTAATCGCCAAGGAAGCTCACAGTCACCACCTTCAAAAAAGTTCAATACACGCCAAGACTCTGATACAGATTCAAATCATGATCATCAAATGTCTCTCACCGATTCCGACCATGAAGACCTACAGAGTTCCAGGATCTCTTCAGCATCTAATCATTCATTTCTGTTGACAAATTTCGATACCAAATTTCAAACACCAAAACAACTATTCATGCAATTTCTGAAGTATGTACCTCGAGACACCATCTCTCGCATTATACCAACCAGAAATGGAATCATTGTTCAGTCATCCGACGCCAAACTTGCTACAACCATGAGCAACAAATACAGTTTTGAAATCTTCGGAAAACACGCTAAATTGACACCACTAGAAAACAAACCGATACGCCAACCACCGCCACCGCGTAAACTTCCTATGCTATCTGTAGTCATTCGAGGGGTAGATTTAGACGTTACAGACTCAGAAGCAGAAGACGAATTAAGGCAAGATGGACACATTATCACCAAATGTCTCAGGATCAGAACACAACAGGGTACATCCAGCTATATGGTCAGAGTCTTAACAAATCATCAACAAACCATCGACAATCTTCTACAACGAGGCGCATACATCTACAGAAAACGCCATCTAGTCGAAACATCCCGAACTTCACCACCTCTTTCTGTGCGCTGTGAGAAATGTCAAACGTACAATGACCATTACACTAAAGATTGTAAAAACACACCAACATGTGGATACTGTTCGCAACAACATCAAACAACAGCTTGCACCAATCTTCAAAATCCATCTAAATGCAACACCTGTAGTGAAGCACATCCAACATATAGCTACAAATGCAAAGGCCGACCTACTCTAGCACCTGACGAACCTGCATACATAGTACCATTACGCTTACCTGAGAAAACAACACAACCACCTATCACTTCTGCACAACAGCAAGTCACCATTGAACAAACCTTAGCAATCATCACCCTCGCCTTACAAAACACATTTCCATTTGATAGATCTAGACTTCTTCAAGAAATTCAATCTGCAGCAGCCATCATTTTCAAGCTAAACTTCCAAGCAACATATTCAGGACCCTACGTTCATTTCTCTGCACATCCAATGAATTCTCCAGACTAGCATCCCTATTCCTTTCACATTGTCATTCACGAATATCACTTCACCTATCATCACCATTGCAGCACTGTAATAATCAATGTTCGACAAGGGCTCATCTGTTTTGCCATTAATGTCTAGAGTCGCCCCTAGACGAGAAGATAATCACGCATCTGTTCTGTTCATTATTGTGACGTATACGTGCACATCATCACCATCCTCCATCACATTGTCACTCTGATCATCATAACTGCAAAATGGTTATAAGCGCAAAGCTTATAACATCCTATTATTATTGATAAAATAAATAAATGATAAAACATGCTTCAACATCCCTTAGACCATCCAACTGACCTCTTCCATTACCCAACTAGTCCTCTATAGTCTCCCTCCCGAAAAGAGGGCACCCTCTCAGCGGGTTTTAGCCACGGCCTCACCGCGGCTAATTTGTATTAAAATAAAAATAAAATTCAAGCCTACAACTTTTACCTATCTGGGGAAAACACTGTTGCCAAACAGTAAGAGTACCAGTTTTTTTTATTGAGCTTTCTGGAGGACTTACTGGTTACCACAAGTCAACATCACCAAGAGGACGAATTGCTGCCTCTTAGGGGAGCCACAGTGGTTCTTATCATCTCATTCATTTAATTGAGACTGTTTGACGATTAGCTCTCTCATCATCAAGAGCGTTCATCTCTTCTCGCTTAGGCCATGCCTCTACCCCACGAAAACTCGCAGGGGAACAGGATGACAAAGATCAACGTGGACCACAACTCATCTAAGAGATCAGGGGACGATCTTCATTCTGGCAAACTGAAAGAACAACACAATCGATCTAGATCTCCTGTTAAATCTACTCATGACAATAACGATGCAGACTCATCAGACATGGAGGTTTCTACTGCTGCCATTGAGCACCCACCGATCTTCAATTTTCTTCTCACAAATGCTGATCCGAAATTCTCCAGTCCAAAGCACGTTTTGATCCAACTTCAAAAATACTATCCAAGAGCAAACATACACGAAATTGTCTTCACGCCAAATGGAATCCTTATCAAATCACCAGATCCAAATCTTGCTGGTACGATCTTAAACAAAGTCTCCTATACCATTTTTGGACCTAACGCAAATCTTCAATCATTAACTCCTACTACAAAAAAGCAACAACCTCCTCCTCGTCGCTCCCCTACACTTTCTGTAGTTCTCATAGGAGTACCACTAACATATACCGATGACGAAATTATGGATGAACTCCGCTTTGAATGTTATGAAGTCAAACGCGTCATCAGAATTATGTGCAAAGAAGGTCCAACTTACTTAGTTCGAGTTCTGTCTGACTCCAAGCAGACAATTGACGATTTACTTCAGAACGGGGCTTACATCTACAGACGGCGACACGGTGTTGAGCCATCTCGTACAGCAGCCCCTATACCTCTCAGATGCGAACGCTGTCAAGCATATAATTCTCATAACACCAAAGATTGTCCAAACGCATCCATTTGTGGACACTGCAATGAAAATCATGCTACATCAAACTGCACGAATCTTCAAAAGCCTCCCTCCTGTAACACTTGTCACAAAATCCATCCAACGTATAGCTACAAATGTCTCCAGAAGCCAGAACCTATCCCTGGAAAAACAGAACTTACAATACCTATTCGTACCACTGATACTGCTACTGCTCCCACAAATTCATTAAAAGAACCAATCACTGTTGAAGACACTTCACCACCATTGTACTTCAAAATGTTCATCCTTTTCTCCGTCATCATATACTCACGCAACTAGACAATACAGCTAAACAACTCTTTGGCTTACATCTTTCTGCTACCTACACTGGACCATACGCACACTTCTCCATACAATCGATCTCTCTAAATGACTCAGAATGGCCTACACTTTAATCATCATGACAGCTACCTTTCTTTTCTTAAACATTCGATCCTTAACAACTCATAAAACAGTCTTTGAACAACTACTAAAGGACGAACACGTTACAGCCTTTGCACTCAATGAAACCTATCTCACCCCTAAGCACCATCCTCGGATTCCTAAATATCAACTTCAGTGTCATGACTGTCCACGACCATATCTTCGAGTCAATGGAGGCACAGCAATAGGTACTTATTCAATAGCAATAGGAACTACAATAGGTAGCAATAGGTCTACCAGTTCGCCACCATACTTTTCCAGCTCCACATAATTTACCAGAACATACCTTCACCACTTTATATCTTCGATCCAAACCAATAACTTTTTGTACCATTTATGTCAGGCCAGGCCATCCTATTCCCTACGAATTCTTTCAATACATTGACAACAATTTCCGCCATTATCTTATTATGGCCGACATAAATATTCACAGCCGCACCCAACCAGTTATTCTTCAATTTAATAACAACATCTCAAACGTCTTAGCAGCCAAGCTATACGACCTACCATCCCCCTCACGACCTATCAGTAATACTACACTCGATGTCGTTATTAGCTCTACTTCTTTAAATATCAACAATCTAAGACTTCTTCCTCCTTTCGGCAGCGACCATGCCCTAATATTACTGGATATTTCCAAAACTCCACGGCCGCAGTATCATCAGCCACCTATCAAATTCTTAGATTACCATCATGCAAACTGGCCTCAATTCCAATCAGATCTTACAGAATCACTTCAAGACTTACCTGAACCTGCCACTGAACAAGAACTATATGCTCTCGTTGATCATCTCACACACTCACTTGAAATTCCCTCACAATACAATATACCACTCCGCTCTCGTTACCCTCACAAACCCCCTATTCCTCCCCAATACCAAGCCATAATCTCTGCATCTCGTCGAGCATTTAGAGACTTTCAACGCACCCAAAACCCGATTGCATTAGAACAACATAGACGTTGGAATCGCATGGTCCGCAACTACCTTGACACTTACAAACGCCGTCGTTGGATCTATACCTGTAACTCACTCTCAACTATATCACATCCTACCAAATTCTGGCAAAAATTTAACCAATTAACCGGACAACGTGACCATACCACCTATCCTATAATCCATAATAACAAACCCCTCCAATCAGATACTGAAAAAGCAATGCATCTTTCTTTCAAGATATATTTACCCCTACTGCCCATCATCCCCATCTCACCCTCACTCCTCTCATCGACAGATTTTCCAATCCACACTCCCCACAATTACAACCTGGCACACATCACCACCTCGAAAATTCTCCCCTCACTACACCCATCACACCAGACGATATTCGCACCACCCTTCGACCAAAACGTAATACCGCTCCTGGTTTCGACAAAATTACTTACAAGCTTATCAAATCCTCCCCTCCTATCCTGTATACACTCCTTGCCTCCATCTACAATTTCATTTTCCGTACTGGATTCTATCCGCCCCAATGGAAAATTTCAAAAACACTCCTCTTCATCAAACCTAACAAACCTCCAACTGTTTTATCATCCTACCGTCCCATCCAATTAACCTCTGTTTTCAGTAAACTCTTCGAACGTATTCTTGTTAGTTGCATGCACTCCCACCTCACCAAACATAACCTTCTCCCTTTCCATCAAGCCGGTTTCAGACCCCATATTAGTATATCAGATCAACTCTTACGTCTCACCACCGCCATCACCAATCATTTCAATACTTCTAAATCTTACTGCCTTTTATTATTTGATCTCGAACAAGCCTTCGATACAGTTTGGCATGCTGGACTTATCGCTAAATTCCATCATTATCATCTCCCTAACTCGTACATCCGTTCTATCCATTCTTTCATTTCCAATCGTATGACCTACATTCATGTCAATAATACTCTATCCCATCCCATCTTTATCCATAGTGGAGTTCCCCAGGGTTCCGTTCTCTCACCCTTACTCTACATCTTATATGTTGCGGGCATGCCTTATTTACCACCAAATGTATCACTTTATCAATAAGCCGATGATATAGCCTTTTTAACTACCGCTAGAACTATCCAAGAAATAAATCGCACTCTCCAACCTGCCATTGATGCATATACTTCCTGGTGCTCTAAATGGTGACTCAATATCAATTCTCAAAAAACACAAGCCCTCATCTTTCTTCCCTCTCGCTGCCGCTCTCGCATCCAACGCAATCCTCTTCTTCTAAATATCCATGTAAACGGCACACTCATCCAACCATCTTCTCAAGTAACATATCTCGGCGTTATCTATGACTCACAACTCACCTGGAAACCACAACTACAGAAAATCAAGACTCAAGCTACCAATAGACTTAACCTTATACGAAGGCTAGTGGGTACCACCTGGGGTTTGCACACAGACACAGTCATTACAACCTATAAAGTTTTTCTTAGACCTGCTCTCACCCATGGCCATCTTAGCTGGATCTCTGCTTCAGAAAACCTATACAATCGACTTGCCATTTCTGAACGTCACGTACTCCGCTTAGCTTACCGAATTAAACTCCGAGCCCCCACCGCTGATTTATACCCCCGCATTACCTTTCCAACCATCATCCAGCACTTAGAATCCCTCCGCACAAAATACATCACCAAGGTCTTTGCAGAAGGAAATCCTCTCTTTCTTGACGCTTTTCATCAGGACATTGTTCATGACCCCCCCCCCCCACGATATCAATACACACCGTTACAACATCTTCTTACGCTCTATCATAATACCCTGAATGACAATGACCCCCAGAAGGCCGATTTCGCCATCTACAGACCATTTCATCTTAGCCCTCATATATACCATCACAGCACTAGTGTTTCATCAATGTAGAAATGCAGCGGGCTTTATCTGATTTTCATTAGCTCTGTGACGCCCCAGAGCAGAAGATAACACTGCACGCGTCTAACTAACCAACCCCTGTGTTTGTGGCGTCTTTTGCACTTCACTCATCATTCTTCTATGTCCCAATAGCCCGGCCAACCACAGAACAGATTTTCTTCCCGATTTTTTCCCCATGGATAAACCCTAATTGATGCCCCAAAGACTAAATAAAGAGATACCCAAAACGCACTTTGCCCCATATAAATAAAGGCAAACCTCAATACTTATAAACCCCTTACCGAACAAAGGGTGTACCCCTTTGAACGATTAAACTTAAAAAAAAAAAATCAAGCCTACCAGGCCCCGAGGCGGGCTTTAGTCTCCATCCCCCAGCGGGAAAGTTCTTATTGATCTGCGGTGATAGTATTATCACTGAAAAATGCTAGTAATACAAAGACAAATTGTTGTAAACCTTGCAATACCAACAGGAATAAAGCTACTAAATTTGAGATGGATTTATTGTAAATTTAACAATAATGTATTGTTAGTTCGCGTATTGTAAGCTGTTGAGAACAACCATAACAGTATTGTTCAATTAACAAAACACTCTTAACAATAAAAGTTTTGTAAATGCAACCATAAAAAGTATTGGTATGTGTTTGCATAAAAGGAATCTAAATTGTTATTAAATTGACCCCGGCGTATTGTTATTAAATTGACCCCGGCGTGAATGGAACCCATGACCATGAACACAGAAAGTGAGTATAATAACATCTCGATCACTTCAAGTTTAAGAATTCGTACACGAGTAAATCATTACCCACGTTTGCTTGTAATATGTATTTATTGAGTTTGTTTGAGGAGTTTCGTTAGCATGAAGGTACCATAAAGAGACCAGTATGTTCTCTATACAAAACACTAATAGTGTAAAAAAAAAGTCGGTGTTACCTTCACAAACTATTTGCACAAACAAATATAAAATTGTATAGTTTTTCTCGTCCGCTTGAACACTTACAAACGTGCTTATACTAGAAGCTTGAGAACATCATGATTCACAATTATGTAACGTTAGGTTGAAAGTTCAATAGTTCTGACGTAATATGTACGAAAGAGTAGTGTTTTGTTACTATGAAAACCTTTGCTAATTTTAAAACTCAAATTCATAGACAGTGGAGTCTCTTTGGTCATATTTACCTTTTAGTTTTAATCGGCGTAAAATTGTTTTATATGTTTACAATATTTGAGTATTGTTATTACGGAAATTGTACGATGTACCTTAAAGATACAACTGGAAGACTACCAAAGGAAACATGTACTAAAAACCATAAGACTTTGAAAAAAAAACTATGGTAAACTTTATTTTTATATGGGCCAGTCTAGTAACTTTGGACTTCGGCCCGTCACGATTCGCCCCTTAGCTATTAAAATCCACACCCATGCCGGGACTGGAACCCGGGACCTTCGAGCCGTTGGCCTACCGCCACAGACCGCACGGCCACCCGGCCGGCCCATAAGACTTTGAAGAAAATCAGTGAAAAAAATTCAAAGGTATGACCGGAGATACAAACAGATATATATATAATATTGAATTCATTTTCTCTATATATAATCGGATACTACAATATAAAAACATGTTTTCTATTTCAAGCCATTTCTCTAAAGTTAAAAGCTATTTCGAGCGGGATTTATTGTAAGGAAAAGTCAGAGGTACTTGTCTACTTCGGTCTGTAAAAATAAGCGTCCAATTTAACATGGATTTCCATACATTTCTAGAAATATTATGGTTTAATCCCGTTCTTTCGAGAGAAAAAAAGACTCAAGAGCCCCTTTAACATAATACACGCCATCGTAAAGGTAAATACATGAAGGCTTCATGGAGGTTTTTTTT
>JAGDQP010021149.1:0-32166 GCA_022664845.1 Lepisma saccharinum | reverse complement strand
TGCTAGTTTGTGGGCAAGGAAAGTTACCGTTACATTTCATACTTTTGGTATTTCTTCTCAGATTAAAGTCTTTGAAAAATGAAATCCATTCTTCATACGAGCGTTTTGCTGTCTTAACTCCTCGATGTAATTAAGCAGATCGATAACAAATGGCAGTGACATGGAATCCACTGCCGGAGGAAAAGCAATTCCTTTTGTGTGTGTGTGTGTGTGTGTTTGGTTTTTGCATCACATATAATAAAAAAAGTCTAACCTGACTTTTCTAACCTGCTTCTGTGAAGTGCGTAACATTTTGAAAATGCGTATAAAGAAAAGAAAATTGAACCTGATCTTTCTAACCAATGTCAGTGAATTTTGAAAAATGTTTAAAAATGCAAAAGGAAGAAAAAAGGAATACTTATTTTTAAACACACAGCTAGAAAATGTAAAGTTCTTTTTTGAAACCAAAAAAGAAGTCACCGACCCTCTGTACACTACTCCAAGTAGACCACAACATATGAATATTTTGTCAATCTCTTATCCTTCCCGCATTTCAGTACATTGTAAATCATGTGACCTGGTGGATTGAGTTAAGACGGCGATATAGTCCATTCTTCATTGATCAAATCTGTGTCCAAATTTAATTTTAGATAGTTTATAAAACAAAATAACTTTCAGAAGGTTTCTTTTCTGACCTGTTTGTAGTCTTATGTACAATACAAGACTCAACATAGATACGTCCAGTTTCTACAAAATATTTTGAGGAGCTGTCGTCGTTTTTGGCATCCTTAATATGTTCCTTTCTTTTCCTAGTTTTGACCTACTGGACAAATGAGAAAGGAGAACATGGACAATGCTGGAAAGTAGGCCGATAAGTTGTATTTTAATTGTCTTTATTCGGTTTTTTGTCTTCACCTTTGTTGATCCATGAAAATAGACTCTAAGCGAAACCGAAAGCTGGAAGATTAAATTTTAACCAAGAGAAAGATCATCAACAGTACACAAATTAAGAGCCATATTTAATGTTATATGTTTTACACCCGGTAAACTGTTTAGTATATCATCAATGCATGCATTGACATATTGAAGAAATATTGATAAATCATAAGGATTAAATGTAAATATATTGAAGATCATTTAGTGGTGTCCGTAGAGTGTTCTGAATACAATATGAAATTAGGCTTGAAATTGATTAGGTTCTACTTATAATACTGTGCTAACTGGGTTACGGTTGTGAAACTTCGTTTTTGGTTAAGGAAAGATATTTCGAATATCGGGATAAAAGGAATGGCCATTCTCCTTAATCCAATCCAATCCTAATAAATGTTAATTTCTCCCTTTTTACCATTTCGGGTTTGATAGTTTATAGAAGAAAAGCACGGTTTCAATTAATCCATTTAGAAAATTAGAGTATTGGAAATGAGAAAATTATGTCTTGAATGATCTTCAAAGTTGTCTATTTTGAAGACAGGGAAGCTGTTTCAAATCATCTGTTTTATTTTTTTAATAAAAGGGTAGTATAACTCACAGAGTACGTAATTCAAACTTACCTCGGAAGTATTGTAGTCTTCTAGTCTGCTGCGAGGCTTGATTACTGCAACACTTCCGACTGAGGGCAGATATTAGGTAAGTTTCAACTGTTATATTTGGGTCAAATGTTTCCGCTGTTTACACCTTAAAATCACTCAACATCTTAGTGCTCCAATAACATAACACAAAAGGTTGTTTCAATTTACGTTTCACCCATAATTTGTGTGACAATTAAACCTCTGTTCCTAGAGGCCGCAGTGGCTCAGTTGGTAGAGCGCTTACCTCTGGTGCTAGGGGTCGTCGGATCGATCCCTGCTCATGCCATGTGGACAAACATTGTGTGCGTGGGTTTTCTCGCGGTGCTCCCATTTCCTCCCACTTTCTTCATTTCACCAATTCATCCCGTTATCATTCATACGGCCTGAGCCATAGTTGCCTAAAGGCCTTAAAATAAATTCAATTCTGTTAATTCCTTATTCAGCACGAAGTTCATTGTTGCCATCAAAACCAATCTTCCGCTCTGTGAAGAAAATGTTTTAAAACGACGTCTCCATCAGCATTTGACTTCTTTGAGACAAATTAAATTTATTTCCAAGTTACCATACTCAAATTCATTTCTTAATGCGTATATGAAACTTTAGATGTATTATATTGATTCCGCGTGTTAACCTAGTTCTAAAAATTGTTATTGAAAGTAAACGAATACAGAAACAGAAATGAATACAGATCTGTATGCAATACAGATACATTTGTAAGTCCTCCAGATATGGTGCTTCTGGTAAATTGAATTGCACTTTACAATTTCGCCTACAACCAGGGGGTGGGTCCATGGGGTTCGGAACCCTTCCGAAATTCCGATATCTAAGTAAAATTAGTATAAATTTAGGCGCAATTATATACATTTCATATACATACGATCCTAGATCCCATAAACTAACTGGTGAATCTCCTACGAAAAGAAATTCTGGCTACACCCCTGCCTAGAAAATTTCGAGATTCACGATGACTACTCCCTCCAACAATGGACAAGCTTGTGTTTTAGCTTAACAGGTTCGCTACAGCTATCAATTTTCATGAAAACGATGTCCCGTACGACAATGTTGTAACCATGGACACCATGGACGTCTACTGCGATTATTTTGGTGTCATTGAAGCCGTCTAATTACCCTCTCAGGGTTCCCACTCACCTGGAAAACCTGGAATAGTCAGGGAATACAGCTTAGCACTAAAAGGTCCTGGAAAAGTCAGGGAATTTCACTTAACTGTCTGAAAACCAGGAAAAGTCAGGGAATTTGAAAGTTTTTTGTTTGAAGTTCATTTAGCTACAGCAGGCATTTAATGTTAGATCGTTTTTGAAATTACTTGGAGGCTAATATGCCAACCATGAAGCAATTTAAGAAAAGAATACAGTGAAATGTTTTGATGTACCTTTATTTTCATGCAACTATGATATTTATTTTCCCATGGAATTATGATATATATACAAAATGGGATACCTGGAAATTTCTTAGGAGTGACCTGTAAAACTCGGAAAAGTCAGGGAATTTGATCTTGGCAAATGAGTGGGAACCCTGCCTCTACAAAGTGGTCTAGGTCGTAAAGGGTTTGGCCTCTTATTTTTCGAGATCGTTGTAGACAGACAGATGGAAGGTAATAAGCATCTAATAGATACAGAGAATTTTTTAAAACAATTTTATTTAGTGTCATCCATTCATTGTTATTAATGTTTTTAGTGTAAATTTTTACGTTCACTGCTTCTCTATATTTATGAATAATATTGCTATTTAATTCTTTTTCCAGGTGGGGTCGACGGACGTCTTTTTTTGCTATTTTATTTCTGGAAGTCACGTTGTCGATAGCCACTGCCTTTTCTCCGAACTATGTTGTGTACACCGTCTTACGGACGATCAACGGTCTTTTCTTTCCGGCAATTTACCAGATTCCATTCATTTTGGGTAAGTATGGTCAGGCGTGTGCTCTAAATACAAGGGGCTTGCAAGTTTTTGTCGCAATGCCTACCTTTCCCAATAAAATGAGCTGCGAATTTTATTTGATAATATATCTTCAGTGAATTGTTTATCAATAATTTTTTTCTTCTACTGCACTAAGGTTGAAGTGCAAGAAAACTGCACCAATATTCGCAACGATATTCATATGATAACTCAAAGTTGAAACAAAACTCTACTACAGAATTTTTGAATTGATTTAAATTTTACCTTGTTGGTTATGGTGTCTTGGTACCAAATTATTACTCCAAATTCAAGTTTCGCTCTAACAAGTACTTTATATAATAGACTGTACGTTTGCAGTCCTGTTAACACACCCCATTGATTGAATATATAACCTATTTTTCGATTTAACTCCTGCGTTAAAATGTCTATGTGTTCATTATATTTACCTTTAGAGTCTAAATCAATACCTAGATATTTGGTGGTTTGCACTCTGTTTATAACGTTACCCTTTATACTGTAAGTACTTGGAATATAATTGTTTTTTCGGGTATAGCTGATAACATTTGTTTTCTTCATATTTACTTCCATTTTGTTATTATGACACCACCGGCTACTGCATTAATATCCTCCTGTACTCTTACTGTGTCGTTATAATTGGTAATTTTACCAAATAATTTCAAATCGTGTCCATAAAGTAGGGATGTTACATAATTTACTCTGTTCCATAGAACATTAATGAATATATTAAATAATATAGGTCCGAGTGGAGGTCCTTGCGGAATACCATTACCTGTTTTAGCTGTAGTAGACAGTTTTCTTTATTGATTTTAACATGATAAGTTCTATCATTCAAATCCCCATGAGGAAAGCTCGGCGGGCCGCCAGTGGCCCACCAACAATGAAGGCGGACCACCGGAGGCCCACCGAGCTTTCCTCATGGGGATATGACTCAAACCATCTTATTTACAATGGGGACAAGCCCATGCTTCTTAATTTGTTTTAACAGAACCAAAGGTCTTTGCAAAATCAACATATATTACGTGACATCATACTCCTTTGTATCTGCATACTTGCGTGACTTAAGTTTGTGACTATAGATTTACGTGGTAAGAACCCATGTTGATTATCATGAAATAATTCTTTCAGATTAGAGTTTAAATGCTCAACAATTATGGCTTCAAATACCTTTGCATATCCACTGAGAACCGCAATGGACCTATCGTTTGTCAATTCAGATCTATTGCATGACTTATGAAGTGGTACTGTTACTGTTTTTTTTAAATATATTTTCGGGTAATAATAATAATAATATATTTTGAAATAAATGAGTTGTGGTTTGACTATAGCATAAGTGGAACACATTACCGGATGAATATTTTTTGGTGAAAGGGTAATGCTAAACCAAATCGTATTAATGTTTACACTTAATTTCCTTTTCGAACTATCTTATCAGATTTGCTTTTACAACCAAATCTAATCTTGACCTGTAACTATCCGACTACGTACAATACAACTCTGCAGAGACTTGTGGATATTTATTTGTGGGTTCCACGTGTAGACGACTACACTGATATTTTGAGAAACAGAATCGCTAGTCACATTCACTGGTGATACTAGTCCGTGGACTTGTAGCTAGTATTTTTACACGTGTAGGTTTGAGAGACAGAAACTTGTGAAACGAACTGATATTACAGATATAGAGACTTGTAATACTGGTTCAAAAGTCTTGAGAAACAGGTCCTGCTTAATGATCACTCAGTAGAATTCCATGCAACAATCAAATCATCGAAGAACAACGTTAAACATACAATCTTGTTTAGTACTCATATTAGAAACATCAGCAATAATTAATTAAATAATTATGAGTTAAACAGTATGTCCATTACTGGGTGTCCATTACCGGAACATCCAGTTTTTTCTGTGTCCATCACTGGTACAAATACAATGTTAAACAAAAGAAGTTATTTACTCTGAAATAGCAGAAGTTCATGGAAAGTAATGGGTACAAATCACTACAAGAAAACATGGAGAACGTGTAACGTTCTAATTTGATCGATTCATTTGAACAGTATTTGATTTAAAAATTATAACGTTCAAAAGTGTCCATTACTGGTGCGTTCACCTTATTAAGTGTTTGTGCTTACATTAGTTTTTCAACATACACTCTCTTAAAAATAATTGAAGTGTGTTTACATCTATCTATTATAATTATTGGAACATTATTTTTTATTTATCTTCTTATTGTAGCTCTAGAATTGATGGGACCAAGATATAGGACATACGCTGGGATGGTTATCTGCATGTTTTTTGCCATTGGAATGGCTCTTCTGGCCTTCCTCGGTTATTTGTTGAGGAATTGGTACAAACTTTCTCTCGCCATCTCCGTACCTTTTGTGTTACTTTTCAGGTAAGTCTGTTCAGAAATATTTTAATTCATGAATCGCAAATATAAAAGGGGGTGAAGATTGTGCGGTTGTTTGCGAGAAAGTTTTTTTCAAAAAACGGAATGGTGTTAGTAATTGAAATGTACATTTATTGACCTATCTTATCAGATTAAATGAATCAGACTACAACCTTATCCACCAGTGAATCATGAAACACTGCAGTGCCCTCTATCGGAGGCTAAGATCAAGTAGTACAGTTCGCATTACTTAATTCCTTGCTGTGTGAAATCGCAGATACAAACTTAGGTAATATATTATTACATAGAATTAGTTAAAGCTGTCTATTGTTTATTAAAGTTGCGTAGAAAAGTTTGTTGTACGTGTAGAAATTATTTAGGGGTTCGTGTTTATGAAAATGTAGTGATAGTTACGTCCGCTTTATTTGCTTTGTGGGGTCGTCGTTACTGAAGGATGGATATTCAGAATATACCCTTAGTATTTATTCATTTCATATGTAGTGTGTATACGTTTAACGGTGTAGAAACAATTAAAAACATATATCCATGTATATACGTAGATCCTAATGAGGGCAGGTATCAGGAAGGTGAGAGTGGAGACCCCACAGTAATTTTTCTACGTGTCGAAGAATGTTTAAGCCCGATTTGGTGCGGATACTTTGAACGGTCTAGAAGTCCTTGTGGAACAATCATACATACAATTGACTTTTATAGATACAAAGATTTATTAATTTATAATCCATATCAATTGCAGTTTCAGGTATTAAATATTTGTGCAAAGTTTATTTGGAACAAGGTCAATTGTTTTAAATCCAGATTATGCATAAATTGCCGTTTAAATATTTACTTCGTAATATTATTTGTATAAGATCTGAGTTAAAATCACTAGGACTAACTCTAAACAAACTTATCTATGTCTACTCAGCCCTCGTAATCTATGTAGTAGTTATACATATGTACTTCTCATGAGCACTAGAGAGGTGGAGCGGATTTGATTCCCGCTCATGTCATCCATCCTTACTGAGATTTACCGGAGTTTCCTTGAGTCCCACCAGGTGAATGCGAGAATGTTACGTAGAAGAAGGCATTAAACGTTATCTTCCCCTTTTCTTCTCCCACGATAGTTGCAATGAATAGATGGGATAGCCTTAAGATATTAAAAAATTTTGAAAATGTTTCGAAATGCACTCTGAAATTATTTATGTACTTACTTTACTGTTTGAATATCAGTGGCGACTCACCAGGTGAAGTTGTTGAAGTTCAACTTCACTTATTATTTTGATATACATTAACTAAATAGGCGTTAATTGGTCCAGAAAGTCAGTCAACATCATCTAAGTTCGGATAGAGGCATTATCAGTATCCTGTCTAAGCCCAGAAATCCCAATAAATGTTAATGAGCACGGATAATAAGAACGTGTTGATAAATGAACTTTTTGTTAGTACTTCACCTATGATTTGTGTCACTAGCCGCCACTGTTATATATCTAGTAAAAAATTACATTATAAATATAATTTTATTATATTCCTAGTTTACTATTAATGAATGTTCTAACTAGTATGTAAAATAACTTGTATTTTATCTTTACTTATGTGTAACATCTTAGCATATGTAAGACCATAATGGCAATAATTATTAACTTTGATAAATTTAAAACCACATTAACAGTGAATGAACACTTCCATTTAATTATCAATTAGTGTTTTGTTTTCAGCTACTATTGGATAATCCCAGAATCTCCTCGCTGGCTGCTCAGCAAAAACAGAGTCGATGAAGCAGAAGTCATTGTTCAGCAGATGGCGAGAGTGAATGGACGACCACTACCACCAAACTTCCTTCGGAAATTAGAGGTAGAACCTTTATAGTTCACTGCATATCCTTACAAAGTAAACTTCAGTTGGATGTCAATTGTAAAACTTTCTATTCTATGTTTTCATTATTCAGCATTGTTCATTGCTACAAACTAAAACACATTTTAATCTAATGTGGATTTTTAAAAGATTTTACAAATTAAATTACGTCCTATGAGTTGATAATAATCAAAATCCACAATCTCTAGTGAAATCAGTTTTACAGGTGAAACAGAAATTATTTGAAGTGATAAAAATTGTTTAACATTAAAAAAAATGTTTGTAAATTTAATGAAGTGTCTGATTATGTTATTAGCCATCCCTATGTTATTCATAAATTATCAATATTCATGGAAAACTACTTCAACTGTTAGAGAACTACCTGCAAAGTAGACAACAATGTGTGATAATCTCTGGATCATCTTCGAGCTTTATTCTCCTTTCTCTATGGGTTTCCCCAATGAAGTGTTCTAGGACCACTATTATTTTTATTGTATATCAATGACCTACCTACTTGTTTTATAGACTCCTCAAGTAATATTCTTCTATTTGCCGATGACTGTAAAGTCTACAGACAAATCTCCAATCTCCATGATGCCTTAAGCCTTCAGGACGATATATCTGAATTGTTACCTGGTGTCATACCTGAAATTTAAAGCTAAAAAATCCTCAGAAATGTGCAGCTCTTTCCATGTCACTCAAAAAAGAGAGACAATTCATCACTCTGATGCTATTAAAGATATGAATGTAAACGCTGTTTCCTCTTTCGGAAACCTTGATGTTATTGACAGCAAACTAACTCACTTTCTTTGAACAAATTGCTCAAATCACTAGAGGTGATATGCGAAAACTACATTTGCTTGATCGCTTCACAGAGATTCGCAAACGTTCTGCCCTTAGTTTGTTTTACGAATTTAATTTCACCTAGTATTGAATATTGTTCACCTATATGGTCAATGGCATGCCCCACATATCATACTAAGTTGGACTTAATTGGAAATGTATTTATTAATATACTTCGAGTCAAAGTACTTAAATTACAAGTATTTTCTAGTGAAGACATAATGAAATTACTGAGGACATAATTATATTGAGGCATCCATACTTAATGTAATTAAAACGGGCTGACAAGGCTATCACACTTAACTTTATTTTAAAAACACACAACAAGCGTTAACTTTATTTTAAAAACACACAGCAAGTGTTAACTTTATTTTAAAAACACACAGCAAACGTTAACTTTATTTTAAAAACACATAGCAAGGTTAATTTTATTTTAAAAACACACAGCAAGAATTAACTTTATTTTAAAAACACACAGCAAGCGTTAACTTTATTTTAAAAACACGCCAATCACGTCACAGAATTCGTTTATTTTCCAAAACTAAACTACAAAATTGTGCCTCGATTAAATTTCCGTGTTATGTTGTTTCCTATTATAACTTTGTGTTAGCAATATAGTTGACTATGGCCTATGAGCGAAGGACTGTGATTGGTTATAATTTGTTTAGTTTTTGAAAGTAAACGAATTCTGTGACGTGGTTGGCGAATGACGTAGAAAAGATCTCTTAGCCTTCTGGTGACTTTTATGAACTGTTAGTGTGTATTAATGTGTCGTCTGAGAAAGATGTTAGAACATTGAAAGTGTCACGCTTGCTGTGAGTTTTTAAAATAAAGTTAACGCTTGCTGTGTGTTTTTAAAATAAAGTTAACGTTTGCTGTGTGTTTTTAAAATAAAGTTAACGCTTGCTGTGTGTTTTTGAAGTAAAGTTAACGTTTGCTGTGTGTTTTTAAAATAAAGTTAACACTTGCTGTGTGTTTTTATAATAAAGTTAACGCTTGCTGTTTGTTTTTAAAATAAGGTTAACGTTTGATGTGTGTTTTTAAAATAAAGTTAAGGTTTGCTGTGTGTTTTTATAATAAAGTTAACGCTTGCTGTGTGTTTTTAAAATAAATTTAACACTTGCTGTGTGTTTTTAAAGTAAAGTTAAGTGTGATAGTCTTGTCAGCCTGTTTTAATTAAATTCGGAAATTACTGAATATCAAATCACCACGAATTCGTTTCATCCATCATTGGTGATCTCACCTTCTCCTATAAAATTGTTGATGGGCATGTTCAGTGCGAACATTTGTTGCCATAAATAAAATTTTCGCGTACCTATCCGACCAACACGAAATGTAACCCTGTTTTATACAAAAGACACCTAGAATTAATTTTGGTTGAAAGGTCACTCCTAAACAGAATGACTACGAAGTATAATTGTCTTCCACAAACATGCGATATTTTTGCCTCTGAGAGCACTTTTAGGGTCCTCATTAATAAACTGTATTTGTAAATTCTTGTCATCATGACGTTGTAATTGTTATCGTTATTCTTGTTTACGTTTGTAAATGTTTCACAATACAAAATGGCCGTCATGTGCTGTATTTGGAACTTACATTGTAGATAAATAAATAAATGAATACATGATTTATTTAAACAAAATATCAAATTGATCCTGAGATACTGTACTTTAAAATGTAAAGTTTGCGGATTTTAATCCCAAAAAACATGGATTTTGTCAAATTTGATTTCACAAAGTTGAATTTTTGTTTTGTTAACTTTACTGCTAGGAATACTTTTAAGTTAATGGTTTCTCAAATTAATAGATGTCACTTTATGCTTTTATTTTACGGATTCACACGAAATTAGATCTTCAAAATGATAAATATAAGAAGCTGCATCTAATTAGAGGAGTGATGTGAAACAAATAGGACCAAACACAAAGAAATTATGCACTCTTTACTGAAGATTGTCAAATTAATTAGTAAACACGAAAAATGTTTGATACTTGAAGAAAGTAAATAAAATACGTCTACCCTTCACCTGGTCACAACCTGAGTCTTGCAGAGATGGAAATCGCTACCTAACTCTCATGCCGCCGATTAGGATCCAAAACTACTGTTATCCTTTAGCAAGAAGTACAATTTTAACTTAAGTGAAACTCATCAGCTCTATAGTTTTATATAAATTTAATCTCTAACAGTATAGGATTTTTATTTTGTTTCGGTGGTAAGAGAACCACGTAGTTCTCTCTTACTAATCTGTTTCTAAGCCTATTTCCCTTACTAATTGGTCGCTTTCGAGCCTTTGATGACTACCCTACAAACCTAAGTAGTTTTCATTTCTCTAGATTTAACATCAAGAACGTTCTTATGCTTAAAAAAAAATCTCTAACACAACACGTTCACTTTACTGAACATGTGATTTCCTCTCTACTAGCTTTCCTTACCACCATGCTTTCTTCTGATTGGGTGAAAAGAAACTTGTGTCCCAAAGTGGCCAGTTTTTCCTTTTATAAAAATATAGTTGACTTTGATTCATACCTTACACCCAGACTGAGTCAATTACCCCCCTCAATTAAAAACAACAAGGGCTAATTCATTATTCTACAAAATATAAGACCTGTGTAGTAAAGCAAACAAGGTTTTGAGAAAGATATACGGGCCGAAACTGGAGACGATATGACTGGAGAATGGAGGAGACTGCATAATGAAGAACACCACCACGGACTGTACGATTCACCAGATACTGTAAAAATAATGAAATCACGAACACTAAGGTGGGCAGGCCATGTAGCTCGGATGGGGGGGGAAACGAAGATTATATTCTATCCTGGTTGGAAGGCCGGATGGAAAGAGGCCATTGGGAAGACCGAGACGCCGTTGGGAGGACAATATTGGAAGAGATCTTCGAGAAGTAGGAGTTGGTGATAAAAATTGGCTTGATATTGCCCAGGATAGAATCCAATGGCGAACGTTTGTTACTGCGGCGATGAACTTGCGAGTTCCATAAGCCATAGAGTTAGTTAGTTAGTAAAGCGAACAAGAAGTCTTGGAAATTTACAATTACAAAATTTTAGTCTATGTCACTCACAATAAGTAAAAATTTCCCTTGTGGGACATATTCAAGATTTTCTTTTTTCTGAAACTGTAGTATTTTGCAAAGGTGACTACGGGAAACAAGAGCCTCAGTTTTCGGGATCATAAGTCGACGTAATGATTTTTCGAAAGAACGGGACTTTCCAAAACCAGAAAAATCCGTATTTTTTCCTCCTTTATTTATATAGTTCCGCTCACAATTCTTATATCGTAGTATTGCATTGTACCTCTGTATGTATTTGTGATAGAGTAAATGAATGGGTGTGGTGGTTGCGTGAATGTGGGACGAAATGCATGATTTTTATATCTAGTAAATATGGGAACGTTTTACCAATTGTTGTGTCAACATAATCCATATACTTCACCCATTCCTTTCTACCTCTTTCATTACTTTTTCAATGAGGCCATGTGACCTGCTTTTACTACACACTGTGGTGTGTAGCTTTCACTATGGGGTTACCAAACTTACGTTCTTCTTCCTTTTTCACCCTCTTTAGAGATTTATAATACCCCCTCAGAACATTTTTCCTGAAAGAAACACTGATGGGCGATAAGAACACTATGACTTACGCTCGCCCCGAGATTATAAACTTTAGTTTTAACACTACAAATGAACAATTTACGATTGTTTTGCCTGTAAATGTAAGTGGAATTGGTTAAATCTAAACATAAGGAAGATATTCGTATACTATCTTATTTTCAAAAAGTTTGAATTTTGTTGACTTCGAATTTAGAGTACTTATATTTATTTTATTTTATTTTCGCAGCGAGAGAAAAAATTCACTCCAATTACTGTGAGGGCTTCTGCGACGCCCATGGATCTTCTTCGATACCCCAACATTCGCAAGAAATTTATTATCGTGGCATTTGACTGGGTGGCCAATGCAGTGGTTTATAACGGTCTTTCTTATAACACAACAAATCTCGGAGTGAGTGACTATCTAGCGTTTTTTATTGGTGGTGTGGTGGAAATTCCAAGTTATGTGATAACGTGGTATGCCATGGACAAATGGGGTCGGCGGTGGGTCCTCTGTCTTACAATGATGTTTGGCGGACTTGCGTGTGTCTCCTGCATGTTCGTACCAGAAGGTAAGGTGGTCTTTTTACTCCTAGAAATTTTACCATGGAACACGTTTTACGTTTTCCACATTATAGTTTCCGGAACATTTTTTTTTTTTTTTTTCAATTTCATGTCTGTGCTCTTAAGATTTGAAGGTTCCTGAATTAAACTGCTTCAGTAGTTGGCTTCTGTTTTCTTTCTTTTACGGTGTTTTTTTTTATCCTTTAAACATTTCCAGCAAGGTGTTCCATGGTACAAAGGCTCGTGTACCTTGGAACACAGTCTCATGTACCTTGAAACACGTACGTAGAATATGGCAAATCAATACAATAAGTATTCGGGAAAATGTTTTATTAATTTAAGTTTTCTGTTTGTAAAGTGAAAAAGTGTAAAGTGCAAATGAAAGAACTTACAAAATAACTAAAAAACATGATAAAACCAGTTTTAAGCACTCAAGGAACCATCAATAGGCCTGATAATCGCGTACGTGTTTCTGTTTATTTGTTAGTTTTTGTTCTGATTATGTTTACGTGGTGCTCTGTGCTCCTTATCTTTTTTCAGTTCTTCACGGTACATGTTCCAAGGTACAAGATGTGTGTCTGTTCCATGGTACAAGAGGTTGTACGAAATCACTAAACATGGCGGCATATTGAAAATGTTACATGTGGAATGGAAATTTGTGTCCTAGAAAAACTGATCTAGTTCTCTTGTATAAGGTTACTATTCTACTACTAGGTATAAGGTTACTAAGGTTATTCTTATAAGGTTACTATGAAACAAAGCGCTGCGGTAACGACGCTATAAAACAATATTTAAATCTGAAAAGTTACTTTTAACTACCGAAAATTATTTTTTCCTTTCACTTAACTCAACACATAGCCTGCTGAATACAACGAAAGCCATGAAATTACAACCTGGGAAGCTTGACACACAACATAGTGTTTAGAGTAGCCACTATATAGCGTAGGAAGTCAGAAACCTAAAATTGTTCCACCCAGCTAGCACACATGTGTGTTTTTCACGTCGAAAAGACGACAAAACGCAAAGTCGACGTTGTATTTTGGAGGTCAAAATGACGAAAAAATGTAGCTTCGATCGACGTTGAATCTACGTCAAAAGTGGAGGTGCAACGAACATGAAAAGAACGTCGAAATATGATCATGTTTACGTGATTTCAACCTTGAAAAAAGTATTACGTGGAAAAGTAATTGAAAACGCCTTGTGTTTTCGTCAAGAGCCTGTTCGAAATTTGTTTGCAATGACGTTGTTTCTACGTCTTTTTGGCCTTACGTCGACAATTTCGACGTCGAAAAATTCGAGTAACGACGTCATTTCCACGCAAATGACAAATTTTGGACGTCTAAAACTTAGACCTACGACGTTGATTCGACGAATGTGACCAATTCTCGACGTAGAATCGACGTCTCTGTGCCGGCTGGGCAAGTTACACCATGCTCAAGGCACAACAACCTCCCCCTAATATTACATTTTATTGCTTAAAATTGCATTGGGTATCTATTATGATTAGTTTTGAGCAGATATAAAGCATGAGAAATAAAATGCACTAGACGAGGAAATATTGCTTTCATTTCTATCTGCTATACATATCAAGATGCCGAGAAATTGATCTTCTCTTAGCTACATGTTAGAACTAGATGACTAGTTGGTAAGGCACCAGATGGAACAACGTTTGTTAGGGAACTAGATGACTCCGAACAGAATCTCCAAGGCCTAACAAGTTCGCTAAGGGACTAGGAGACAAAGAGTATCGCCGGGGAATGCAATCTTCGATGAGAAACTAGGTACTCAGAGAAAGCCTCCAGGAAACGCCCTTGTAATCTCTCGAAAGTAAGGCGAAGTCCAGTCGGGAAACTGTGCGCATGTGCTACCGCCAGACTTCAGCACCGTGTGGATGATCTATGTGTCGTTGAAAAAGTTTCACCGAGACCTTTCCAACGACATCTCAAATACCATTGTAGTTCTAGTAGTTCCTGAGTTAAGTTTATTCCTCAATGAAAGTTTCCGACTGACGGACGGTGTATGGTGAATACAGCAGATATGCGAGAATTAATTTTTCTCCCTCCAACTGTCTCATCAGTCAAAAAGTGAAATACAGTTCTCTATTCCTCTTTACTCGTCTCTATTTCTGATGTTGGACAAACACACGTATCGCTAACCTTACTTGCAGCACAATAAACAAACGACTGGTATGTAAGCACAAGTTGTCACTGTGCTTTCCCTGCTCCTCAACAGGTGTCAGCACCGTTTTCAAACTACAGTGTTACCAACTTTCGCGCCATGCGACTTATTGGACAAGCACATGTGTGACTGGGTAAAAATGTGATTCTGTCGGCAGACCAGAATCTTCTTCAAGGATGGGATTGACCGTCTCATTTCCCAGTCGGATAAATGTTTTAACAGCTTTGGAGGTTACTTTTAAGATCTCAATGATACTTTTTGGCGTCTGACCAGTTTTCATTTGACTGCCCCTCATATTTCATTTCTGGTCCCGTCTGGTAAAGTGGTAATGATTCTCGTTTTTGGGGTACAATTTTCTACGATTTTACGATTTTCTCCTGTATCTTGTGCCATGATCAACATGTAACGTTCGTGACCATATAGAGGCACAAGTTTCTAATCGTATTATTTATTGATTTCAGATGCAGTTTGGGTGACAGTGTCTCTTGCCATGGTGGGCAAATTTGGCATCGCAGCCTCTTTTGCTGTGTTTTACGTGTTCGTTGGAGAACTTCTTCCCACAGTCCTCCGAAGTCAAGCCATGGGGATTGCGTCCTTCGTCGCAGGCATTGGCCTACTTGGATTTCCGTACATCGTGTACCTGGTAAGTATAGTACACTGGGGACCATAATGTACTACAGGACATTGTAATAATATAACAATATGTGCTTGATCACCATCATCATTCTCAGCTGTTCTAACTGAGGGCTGGGTCCGATGTTATTTAGGACCTCTCCCTTTGCTGCTATCCTTTCACGGTTCCAACTCTTCTACTGCTTTCCACTATATTTGATAGTGGGGTATACCATGACAGTTGGCAACACTGCCTGGTGCTCAGTTCTTATAAAGTGAAACAAGGACTGTATATGCAACACTGGATTACTTATATTAGATTCTTATACCAGTGTTTCTTCTCCTTATCGAAAAACGAAAAGAGTGAATTGAATCGCATATTTTTAAAAGGGCATCAGTCTACTGCAGTGATATCGATCAGCGGTTCCCAAACTATGGGTCACGGAACGACTGGTCATGTCTACAGAAATATACTAATAGTTTTGTCTCCTGTGAAATATATAATGAACACTTGAATCGTGAAAAAATATAAATAAAGAACTACGTAAAAAAACAATGTTGTATTAAACAGCCAGTTAGGTGAGAGTTTTATGTGTTACGGTGAATAATTAGTAATAATCCTTATTTTAGGAGCTACTTTTCTAAAATTGATGAGGGAAACCAGTGGATGAAAAATCCCTTTTAAGAGGATCATGTATTTAAAAAAATTGAAACTGGCATCAGCTGAAGAAGACTCATCATCAATTGAGTTATCATGTGACTCATCTTTGAAAACTTCCTTCAAAGAAATAAGCTTAATTCCATTCTGGATTAATAACAAAATGGGGTTAATTAATATCTTTGTTTAATTTCTCAGCTCAAACTTCACTAAAATTATATTATGTTTTAGTGAGATCTGTTCTAGAATACGGTAGATTTTATCTGGTCACCACATCAAAAGCCATATCAAACAGAAATTGAAAATATTCAAAAGTTTTTTTTTTTTAATGGATCTGTTTCAGAAATATAAGAAATGAAGTACACAATGACTCCTATGACAATCTATGTAAAATATTAAATGTGACAAAACTCAAGAATAGACGAGACATAACTGACGCTATCATATTACACAAAATTTTAAATGGATACATTGACTGTAATTATTTGGCTGCTAATTTGTTTTTATGTACCAAGGCGAAGAGGCAGACTGACACCTCTATTTTATACTAAGAGCTCAAAAGTAGATCTCCACAAATTTTCACCTTTGATTCGTGCGCAGAAGTTTTATAATGGTGTTATTGTGAAGGTTGATGTTAATATTTTCAATATGTCTCTCAGTGAATATAAACGGCGCTTCATCTCTCACTTAGCTGACTAAAACAGTGAAAGTTCATGCTGTGAAATGTATGCTGTTTGTATATTGATTGTTTATATGCTCATGTATGTGTATATAGATTGTTTATATGTTTAGGTATATTGATTGTGTATACTCTTTCATTATATGTTTATTGTGTCTATTTCTGTGGAACTTTTGGTTCTGTAGTGGACAAATAAATAAATAATGTACGTGGAGAATACCCAGAAATATTAAAACTAACATTGACACACTTGACCGGGCTTACTACATATTAATTATTTGTGTGAATGTTCCTTTTCAGGTTTTTTGTGTTGCTTTAAAAAAAACAGAAACAGACTTTGTGTAGAGAGCGATTTGAGGCTAAAATTATCAAGTTTCAGCTATGACATAGACTCTCTCGCTGGTGCACAACAATGCCATGATTTGTATTAACTTTCAAGCTTATCTTTTGCCTAATTAAACTTGTTTACTTGTGACAGTGATTTTTTAAAAAAAATTAAAACACATTTAAGTAAATAAACATAATATTTATTTCTGAAACAAAAATCAAAACTTCTTGGACCAATGTTTGAAACATAATTTATTATTAAACTCGCGTATTAAACGAAGAACACAACGTTTCGACTATGTCTGTAACCATTATCAAGTGTACTGTTAGCAAAATTGTTTTTTATTGTTTTTTCAGTATTTGAATTCCTATAGTTGCCAAACCATATTTATTTATTTTGTTGAGAACATTATTGTTTCCTTTTAACTTAATTCTATTGTAACGTTTTTCCATTCTTGGTTTAAACTTCCACAATCATTGTCATTAACATTATTCGGATGCGATATCCTTCTCTTATCAATCTTTCTGCTTGGTTCTTTGCTCCTCTGAGAAACCTAATGCTACCGTTGTCTATATGATGAGCTTCATCTATTGTATGTGTAGCAATTCCTCATTTCATTCCTTTATTTTTAATATACCTTAATTGTTCTAAGTATCTTTTCTTTACGTGTCTTTTGGTTTGGCCTATATACGTTTTTTAGCAGTTACATTTGATTTCGTAAATTCCTGAATTAAGCAATGGATCTGTAAAGTACCTTTGAACCCAGTCAGTGAATCTCCCAATTTCTTCCCTGACTTTGTTGATTCTTTAATTTTTTTAAGAAGAATCCTTCTAATTTTGTTCGTAACTTTTGGTAGGTTCGGAATTTATACCCATCAGCTTTCCTCTTTCTTGTTTTTCTGATCAACTTTTTTCCTTTTTAGCTTTTCTAGTCCCTACCTGATTATTCATTTATGATAACCATTTTGTAAAGCCAATTGCTTTAATTTTTCTCTTTCTTTATCTTGTCCTCCTTTTGTGCTACAAGGGTTCATTCCTCTTCATATGACATTATACCACACATTAAACTTTTGCTGATTTGCTGGAGAGAATGATTAGATGTTGCATGGATGTAAGCTGGGAGGGCAATTTAAGGCAAATGAAGGAGAAAAAAGGATAATACTTACAGCTTAGTTTCACATTAGATCATACATATTATTATTATTTCACTTACACGCTATACAGTTATTATTATTTCAAGTTCCGCAAATCTACGCGCTACAGCAGTCAGTTGTTCTCCAGATTTGATGCTTTGTCTACTACGTGTTGCCACTGTCTCTTCAAACTTGTACTTTGTGAACACGTGAACTTCGCTCTCTTCCTCTCTACACGAAAATGTGTAATACACGAAATATAGTGACTTTTTTTTATGTGTACATGTGAATGTGTGTGATTTAATGCGAAAGTAAGCTGTAAGTATTAAGTATTATCCTTTTTTCTCCTTCATTTGTCTTAAATTTACCTTATATATATATACACTTCTGTAACGAATCCGTATTTACTTTTTGAAATCCATATATCAAGGAAATTAATGTCTTTTTCAGTTTATTTTTTAATAGCAATTTTTATATTTTCATGTATAGAGTTATAATATTGCCTCAGAATATTTTTATGATTTCAGTTGAAAAGAAAAATTGACTCAATGAGAGAGACTATTCAATACGCCTGTTCGTGGCTACGTGGCGCGCAGCGTTGATCACACTGCCGTCACTCAGGTGGATGCAGTTCCACCAAGCGCGGATAGATAGCGTTGGGGCAGGTTCAGAACCTATCGGTCTCTAACGCCGGTGTTTATTTATTTATTTATTTGTCTATTTGTGCATAAATTATTTTATTGCGTGTCTGCCATTCTTTATCATGCCATTACAGTTTACCGTTTACTTCTGTGTTTAGTCCGATAAGTAATTACATATTAGACATGTGAATGGGAATACAAGGAAGACACAGTTAGTAACTACGATCATTGCTGTGCGTTCTATTTCCTTCGTTCGCGGCTAGTTTGTGAACGTAAGCTTCCAATTTGTCCAATGATTTTAACTTAGAAGTTTTAAACATCCACCATTTAAGCATCTGATGACTCTTCACGTCCAAAACAAGCGTGTGAATGAGAAGCGATATGATAGAAAATGCAGCTATAGACAGGAGCTTTATATATCTACTGTATGCATGCGTGCTTAGCAGTTAAAACAATGAAAAATTGATGTAAAATAAGTCATTTGATTGTTGTGATAAACAACATTCTTGATGTGGATTATTTAATGGATGTCACTGGCTACATTGTGTTTTTTCATATTACTTTTGTTATCCACGCACAATTTGAATAGAAACCCAAGTTTATTTACATTGTCACATTAACGTCGTAATTGTCGACAGTTACTGTTATAGGACGGAATGTATTACTTACGTTTACCAACAGATGGGTCCATTCCGGACAACAGTAAAGACTTTTTGAATTCCGGTGATGACGTAAGTTGTCGGAGTTTGCGGGAAACTTATTAATCCAAAGATCAATGTATAACTAAGCCAGCCCCTGACAGGGAAATATGAGTACCAGTAGCGCTCCTAGTGTCAGGGGAACGCAACACCAAAACAAAATCGATATTCAGTACTTCGCGTGGCATGACAGGTTTGGTTCTAACTTGTAAGTCGAATTCGATAAGCAGTTTTACATTTCCCGGTTATATGATAGGCAAATCTCAAATGTTACCATATATCATGGCCTAGTGAAGTCTAGGCTAATTCCCCTGTCGCAAGAGACACTGTGATAGCATGATTTGCCCTGATTGGCTGTTGTTGTCGTTACCTAGCTGGCGATTTCCAATGCTAGAATACAGAGAGATTTCTCTAAACGGATACTCTTTGCTTAACGACAGTATCTGCCAGTTGCGTCATACATCATTCAGCCAATGGGGAGGGAATGCTTTACCTGTTATTTACATACCTTGCGTTTACCATATGAGTTGGAAGAAAATATATATCCATTGTCCATTATCCATTGTCTTTATATTACGAAAGTTATCCATTAAGTCCTAGGATACTGCAAGATGAAAGAATATTTTACATTTGTGACGATTACGAATATGCTATTACTTGTGTATGGACTAATGTGTTGGAACCTACATGTTGTGGATGGAATTTACGATCAATGCACAAGATATTATTTATTATGTGGAAACTAGTATTGGTGATTCTCATGACGCTAAATAGTTCACGGATGAGTTTACGTACTTTGATATATGTGGTGTTCCTTATTGAGATTACGACAAGATGTTCCAGTTTACTCCTACTTAACCATACTGTTACTGGCATTCATATTTCATCAATAAATGTTGATAGTTTACTTAAGAAGTAAAGTGTATACGTGTAATTATTGAATGTTTGATCTAGTAATTAAATTAGTATATTGATCAGGGGTGCACTTTAGATCTACCCCCAAACGGGTCATCTTTATTGTTCAAATTAAGCCACAACATTGATAAGAAATACAATCTCTGAGATGATAATAATTACAGTACAACTTAAAATATCTTGTGGTTCAGGCGATCGTGTGAACTACAGCAGGCGACGCCACTGCTCGTTACTTTGGAAATGTTTACTTATAAAGTTTTAATTTGACTAAAACATTTAGGTCCATCCTCTGTATCATCATTATTAATTTGGTTTGAATAGGTTGAGGTAAATGAAGTTAATTTTGAATATGAATGTTGTAAAGATAATCTTGAAAATATTGCTTTTTTTCTTTTCAGGCAATCTATAGCCGAGTACTTCCCTTAATCATAATGGGAGCTCTGTCTGTAGCTGGAGCCATTGCTTCCATTTTCTTACCTGAGACTCTCAATATTCATCTTCCACAAACGCTAGAAGAAGGAGAATCATTTGGAGCAGACTTCAAACTCCTCAGTTGTCCAACAAGAAGGTTTGTATTAATATTTATACAATGTTTATGAAAATGATCAAGACACTGAGGATTTCACCACAACATGTGATTACCTGATTGAAACCAGAATATCTTCACAAAGTAGCAAAAATTATATTTGATGTCACAAAACTTTTCAGGGTACAAAATGTCCACTTCATCAGGTGATATCTATGTAAGATAGATGGATAAATCCGTGCTACTCAAATGATTATTGCCAAATTAGCTAAACAACTGCAGATCCTTGAGGCAGCGCACAGATCACAAGGAAAAACGAACGAAGTTCAATTATGATCAGTCTGCTGTTTGTAGAATACGCTTTGTCTCGTTTGTCACCACAAGAACCAAGTTCCGAGTTTAACTGATAGTGGTTCATGAGGGGACTGCACACATGAAAAGTAAAAATTATGACTAAAGATGACCAAAGTGTTACACACAAGAACAAACTTGTACAAAATGTCTTATATACAGGAAAAAAACCCTCTAAATTTGGACCGTGTATATATAACATTAACATTATTAGTGAAACTGAGAACTAGGTTTCTGTGGTCACAAAAGAGACAAACGTATTCTACCCAGATCAGACTGACAGTTAAATCTCATTCTTTCTTCTTTGTGACTTGTGCAGTGCTGTAAGGATTCCTAGTAATTTAACCCAATAATCATGATTTGATTAGCTCGCTTTTTTGTCCATTTACCTCATGTTATCACGTGATGATGCGGACATATTGTTCCCTGAAAATATTTATGACATTAAGTATTATAATTTTGTGCTGTCTTGTGAGGGCGTGTCGGTTTCAATTAGGTAAGCATATGATCAAGACATTGTTCTCTAATGAATACTTATCTCTAAGAGTATTATTGAACTTCTCACTTTAGAGCAGTGATTCTGAACCAGGTATACCACCGTACACCTGTTGACACGACGTGAATTGTTAAATGTGCCGCAAAACTTCTGAGACTTTGTGATTTTGCTGGCAAAAGTAATTCAAATAATTACACTCAATATTATTTTTTTTAAAAAAAAGAGAACAAGGTAAGCTTAGCGCGCGCAAGACCAAGTCACTAACCGTTCGTGTCAGGTCATATGATGGACCCGAGTGAAATACGTTGACAACCACTGCTTTAAAGCTTCATTTTGATTGTTTAAAAGAAAATTACAATACTTACTAGTAATTTATGTGTTCTAAATATAGAAAAAAAAATGTTTTCAAATCCCCCCGAGTCCTCAAAATTTAATTTTGAGTATATTTTTTGAGAAGTCAATTTGATAAATACTTTAAATAACAAAAATCTTATCAAAGTACAGATACATAAATGCTCAGACAGTTTTATTACACATCTTGATTTAAAATGCTTAATCAAAATTGTAATGCCTCACCTGCAGTCTGATTTTTATTACATCTGTAGGTTGCAGGGTAAAAAGAAAGAAATACGATATTTAAATATGAAGATCTTTCCAGATTTAGCAATTTGTACGAGAATTTAGACATTAATGATCATCACGATCCACATCTAAATTTGCGTTGATCCTGGAGTTTTATTACTATTGTCGGAATCATAGACATCTATGCTTTGACACAATATGAGAAATAAATACCGTTTATTCTCATCCTGTGAGTGCTGTTACCGCCCATACAATTCATTTTATTTATCTTATCTCATCCTGTGACTAAGAGCTTTGATTTTCTCTACTTATTACTGATTGTATGTGTGGATGGGCGGTTTCGATCGTCTCCTTACAATAAAGAGGCCTCCAGTTAATATTCCCGATGGAGCTTCTTCTTCACATTTAATGGAGATCCCTTGGATGTCCATGTGATATATTCGGGATTTAGAATGTACCATTAACGTTCCCTTGATACCCCTATATGTGTCTCAAACATGTCCTGCAGGGATCTAATAAGAATCGAGACCAAAGCGGATATTTGAATCCAGACAGAACTTTCCTCAGATGTCCTAGGACGTCCTTTCTGGGAAAATGGCAAGCTTTCGTCGCTAAGTGGTGGTTATGATGGCAAGCTTTCGTCGCTAAGTGGTTGTTATGATGGCAAGCTTTCACCGCTAAGTGGTGTTCATGATGGCAAACCTTCACCGCTAAGTGGTGTTCATGATGGCAAGCTTTCGCCGCTAAGTGGTGTTCATGAAAAAAAGAAGAGAAAAGAAATTGATAGCAAAGAGTAACGGGGAGCGCCTTGGCTGGCATACTTAAAGATCATGTAGAAAATTCATGACTATAAGGCTTCAAATTTGATTGCTTTGCTAAGTAATCTACATTGTTATAACCTTAATTTCACAATGAGATTTCATAAAACTGGTAGGTAGTCTCTAATATCTTGTCTCTTGCATTTCAGGGTGAAAGAAGATGAGGAAGATGAGGAACATAATACTCCTCTAAAGTACTTCGCTAACAAAAACCTTGCCAATGGAACAGCAGACAACGTGGAAGAATCAAATCCTGAAACATTGGAGTTTCTTGGAAACAAAGATGCATCCTTATAGTCAATTGTGTAGTGGTTTTTATTTAATATTTATGTGTTTTTAATTTCTTTTTATTACAAAAGAAATCAAAGAAACTAAAGATCTTGAAACGGGGAAAGATAGAAGGTATGTACGAAGTTGAAGATAAAGCGTCGTTTATAGTGCGATCTTCAAACTCCATGACACTCTAGTGTTTGGATGTTTACGTGCGCAGCAGAACGTTCAAGGCAGCTAAAGTATAGCACCTATTACTTTTGGATGTCGTATAATTTTGCGTTAACACATTTTCAAATCCATATACCAGGAGTAACGGACGTTGTTCAAACAAAATGGCGTGTGGGTCTTAAGGAATGAAAATGAAATTTTTGCTCACCCTTGGAATGAAATATGCTGCTGTCGTGAGATATCTCATTTTTTGTAATTGACATCAGTGTTACCATGAGATCGAAGTGTTAGTTCAAGCAATATTTTATGTGTACAGACTTCTTCGATTCCTCAACTAAGACAACCGTCTTGGTTTAAAAAAGCAACAAAGTTCAATAGTATTATTACTGCATTAGTGCTGGTACACTAATATAAATAAAGTCTACCTCTCCAACAATTAGAACTTTATAACTACAGGTGCTAGTGAATTAACAGAACAAGATAATTGGAAAGATATTGTAGTGTAAAAAAATGACATTATCCAGTTTGAAAGAAGATACAGATATATAAAAAATTAGAATGACTAATGTATTTTTCAAGAACAATAATTCTAGTTTCATTGTAGCCTGTTATGCAAGAAAGTTGGATATGTTATTCAAATGTTGGATTAAAAAGAAAACATTTTAATTTGTCTACTTAGTAGAGGAAAAATTCAATAATAATGTTAGGTATTATCATAATTATAACGAGTGGCAGCTTACTGTTCGTAAGATTCAGCACTGCATGAGTGTGAATCTGCATATATGAAAGGTAAGTATAGTAACTTTATTGTACTGGAATTAGCAGTCCTATGAGCAAAATGCTGCCACACGTTGATGGCCCGACGTTCAGATTTGTGGCGGTTGCCGTCAAAGAAGTGGCTCGAAGGTGGCTGGGCGCTGGCATCCGCCAAGTCGACATATGTACGACAAAAGACGTCTGCCCAATTCTGAAGTGGCGGGATATCGCAAGTGGGTCATGGCCGACGGTGGTAGAGGTGGAATCCTGTCGGTGACCACCATCTGCCCGAGGTCGGGTGGCTGGCTTAGAGAAACGGGTATCGGTTCAACTCCGGCTCACCTATTGCCGCCAAAGGGCCGCTGTTGGCCCGTCTTCTTTTTGCTCATGGCGAGTACCCGTAGGATGTTTCGCCAAATGGCTTATGCAATGTTCTATCTCAAACGTTTTGACGAATAGAAATGAACTCACAACTTCGACAATGATAGATACTTTCAGATTCAGATACCAAATCCAAATACGTCGAAACAATTGATATATTCGATTTGTCTGATGTAGGACTATTAAAGGTATAAAAGATACATTTCAAATAGAGTCGTCGCGTGAAAGATACCTTACTTAGTGTGTTCAAATATATTTTTTCTAAAACAAATTATATCGGAGGTATCTCGTCACATATGTTGACAAGAGTTTCAATGTGATGTCAAGTAGCGCGATATATGATTATCTTTTCTTTTTCAAAGAAAAAAATAATAAATTACCTTTCTCTTTTAACCAATATTAATACTGTTACTAACATAAAGAAAAGGTACTTCATTATTTTTGTAGCTTTCAGAGACGCAGTAATAAGAAGTTGAAAAGGTGTGTTTTTTGTCCGAATAACCTTGCTCATCCCCCACTAAAATTTCCCTTCGTTATCATATACGGCTATCCTCTCAATCAATAAAAATAGCTACGTCCCTGGAAATTGCAGACAGAATTGAGAAAGATAATGATATTTTCATATCAATGTCAATATTGACATATTTATTAAGATTGTCTGTTGACTTGGAAAGATGTGTAAAACAACAAAGAAATTTTGAAAAGTGCTTGGGAAGAGCGTAAATGCTGAGGAAATCTTAATAATTCAAAAATTCGTTATTTAAAGTAGACTTAAAGCCGAACTTTTGTAATAGGGCTATTTTCTTATACTTCTTTAAAAATAATAAGAAACTAATGGTAATGCTAAACACAGAAAAATTGGTTCAGCTAAATCCGCTCAATCGTACTCGTATCAACAACCAACACATTTGGTGTAGTGATCTGTAATTAACAACATTTTCTGAAAAATTTTGCAGCACGCATAAATTTGGTGTAGATTTTTTTCTGGAAAACATTTTTATGTTAAAAACAAGTTGCCAAAAGATATTAAATAAATTTAGATAGGAAAGGAGAATTTGTATTGTAATCGTTTACCTTATTTTTGGTAAATTTTCTGTAGTGAAAAGGATTAAAATGAATTAACATGAAATTCATTTATACTGTGACGTTGTTGTTTTTTGTTTTTAGAAAATATTCGTACAGAAAATATTTGCAACATTGTCAAATCCTATGGCCTACGATATACTAGCAGAGTGTTACAATCTAGTTCAATTTGAATCCACAGTACTCAAACACCGAGTAAAGATGAGCATAACTATTTATTATATTCACAATTAGTTGACAACAAGTGTTAAAATATTAATTCCGTTTTTTTAATCTCGGATGCTTCAAATGATATGCAAGAAAGGGGAAAAAAAAACACGAAATAGAAAAGTGTTTTTAGATATGGTACTACAGAAGAAGCTGCAATTAAAGTGGTCAATTTTCACGTAAGTTCTTATTTGTTCTACTAATTAGTGTAGCCCTTGTATTACATGTAATCAGTTCATGTTCTATCATGAAATTTTGAAAACAAACTCAAAACCAGAAATCAAAAGAATATGATGGACATTTCTTAGTGTAGTGATCATTTTTAGATGAATATATAACACTGTTCATTGTTCAAGATTTTCTTACAGAACTGTTAATCTTCTTTTTTTTTAAAAAAAAAATGATAACTTAACGTACGTGTGATATCAACATATTTCAAGTTTCATTTTGTTGATTATAGTAGTTTCGTGAAGTTTTTAAATGAACGTATACGAACCCATAACTATCTGCGAATTGGGATAATATATAATCCCATAACGTTAACAAGTTTCTGAAGTGTGACAAATGATTTTGTTGTGATGGTATGTTTTCTACGGTAATTAATTAATGCAAAACAGAATCTCATCGTAGTTGGATTACTTGGAAGTAGTGTTGTTCATTGTTTTTTAAACTTTAGATCAGGAATTACATAATAATAAATGACGTCGTAATATATCATTATTTAGTTGTAAGGTTCAGGTTTTGTATATTGTATTAAAGAGAAAGGGTTTTGAATATTTAATGGGTAATTGAAGATGTTCTTCGTTGTTCTCTAGTGCACAGAAAGTCTACATAGGAAAATTAAGATTCTCTTTTGTTGATAAATGTGAAATTTAAATCCAGAAAACATAATAAAGTTGAATAGAATTTAACTGTATCAAAAATTCTATATTAGGAGTTAAATTACTTGGAATTTCCTAAATTACAATAAGGTGGTCAAGTATAAAAATGTTTGTAATAATAAGTGATTTTAGAATGTGTTTTTTAATGTTATTATTTTCATATTTGACTCTAAAATTATCTTTCAAATAGAAAAACCTTAATGATCTGATTATCATTGAAGGACAAGGTAAAATGATGGTGGTTCGTCATTGCCTTCTATCAGATCCCAGCTGGCAAACATACATGTTTTACACGTCAAAAAGACGTCAAAAGGTAACGTTGACGTTGTATTTAGGAGGTCGAAATGACATAAAAGTGACGCTCTGATTGACGTTGAATCTACGTCGAAAGTGGAGGTAGAATTAACCTAAAAAGAACGTCGAAATATGGTCATGTTTACGTGATTTCAACGTTGAAAAAATAATTACATGAAAAAGTAATTGAAAACACGTTGTGTTTCCGTCAAGAACTAGTTCGAAATTTGGTTGCAATCACGTTGTTTCTACGTCTTTTCTCCTTCGTCGATTGTACGTCGAAAATTTCGACCCATGACGTCATTTCTACGTAAATGACCAATTTTAGACGTCGAAAATTTCGAGCTACGACGACGATTCGACGAAAGTGACCAATTCTCGTCGTCCCTGTGCCGGCTGGGATAGAAATGATATCCTAGACACTAAGCCTACAGTTTAGAGTAGATTCTAAACATCTACGTAATTGTGTCTGCACCGGAAATCGAACCTGTGTTTCCTAATTAAAAGGCGATTGGGAAAACCACGAATCCTTCGGAAACTAATGATCTGTAATATATATAAGGTGTTTATAAAGTACACCGACAAACTTCGGGAAGTGATACCTCACATTAAAAACAGAAGAAAGTTCCTTTGACAAATTTTCTAAATGTGCATAGTTTCGGAGCTACAGGCGCTCAAAGTTATAACGGCATCGTTACAAATGACGTCATATATCGACAAGTAATTACTCGAATTACCAAATACAGTCGAATTACCAAATACACTTATTTCAGCAGTGTTTGTGATTTACGAAGTACCGCATATACAGGAAACCTAAGGATGATTTCATTATCAAGAAATTAAATGGTTTAATAAGGCAAGCATAGAAATCTGCATTCGCCAATCATAAATATAACTTAAATATATGTATCTAATACTTCCCAGCCGGCACACAACCGTGTTTTACACGTCGAAGAGACGTCAAAACACAACATCAAAGTTGTATTTTGAAGGTCGAAATGACGAAAATGTAGCTCCGATCGACGTTGAATCTACGTCGAAAGTGGAGGTGGAATAAACGTGAAAAGAACGTCGAAAAGTAAAATGAAATGATTTGAAAAAATGATTACGTAGAATAGAAATTGAAATTACGTTGTGTTTTCGTCATGACCTTGTTCACAATGTTCGAAATTTGGTTGGAATGACGTTGTTTATACGTCTTTTCACCTTCGTCGATTCAACGTCGACAATTTCGACGTTGTCATTTCCACCAGAATAACTAATTTTCGATGTCGACAATTTGGACCTTCGACGTCGATTCGACGAAAGTGACCAATTCTCGACGTCCAATCGACGTCTCTGTGCCGGCTGGGTTCCTCGAGTGCGATTTGTAAGCTGACCCAGCTGATGCCATTACTTGTCGATATATGACGTCCTTTTTGGACGATAGTTACAATCTATTTCTTTATTTTAGCCTTTCATGAGATGTCTGAGTAAAACACATGACTAATATTAACAACACTGTCCAGAGTAATTACTGAAAGTTGTACCACAAGAAACAAAGGGCCATGCTAATTTTTTTCTTAACAAATTACTTCACATTATTATCAAACATAAAATTTCAGTTGTAAATATCATTATTCTCATCTGTATGTAAATTGTTTGAAAGAAGAAGTGTAGAAGATACTTATGTAATTACATTGTTTGTTTATTTGTTTGTAACAGTTATTTTTAACGTAGTTGCTAGAAATCTTCATTGTAGACTCTGCCATGACCGAATAGTATTGTAGTACATTAAATTTCGTATTTATTTTGATCAAAACAACGTAGGTAATAATAAATCAGATGCATATTGTAAATTGTCTGAGTGGCTTAAAATACTACCACTACTACTAGTTGTATAAATTGTACATAATAATAAAAACCTTTAAATAGGGAAAAAAAACTATTAGATGTGTTTGTCAAGTATGTTCTTGACAAAACAAACAACTAAACAGGGTATTTTTCACAACGTAATAAAAAAATATAGCATAATTTTCCTCATTTTGATACTGTACATAGCTTTAGTAGGCTTCTGTATTGCATGGCATGAGCGAAAAATTAATTATTGACAGTTTTCTGAGTATCTGTTCTTGTTATGAAAACGTTTGTAGTGATTAAAATTTTAATTATGGATGAAATAATAAATATCTTTAAAAAAAATAAGACAGGAAATTATTTCTTTATATTCATAGCGAATCACCAATTTTATTAATAACAATAGGATTATATTACAGTTATATATATACATACTTATATTTCGACAAGTATATTTGTGACATATACAAAAATAAGACATTAATTACAATTGACATTCTAAATCTTATACAAATTATTTTTTTTTCCTGATTTACATTACACTTAACAACTTAGAGAGGGGTATAACACTATTGGCACATGATGACATATTCTATAGGTGACGTTGTTATCAGTTCATTCTGTATCCGATTTGAAAATGATTAGTCATCTGTTGGAGTTCCAGGCAGCACATCGAAAGATCCTGATTCAGTCAAGGCCTGGAACAAAGAAAAGCAATTATCACTCCAACTGAACAAGAATTTAAATCCATTTTTTTCAAAATGCCGTGTCCAAATCTGTTTTAGAAATAAATGAAAAAGGCCCACCTTACACGTAAATATGTCTATTCAGCTATCGTATGAAATGATACCAGAAAATCATTTGCTATGCTCAAATCAGCAAATCAGTCAAATGGCCTTGCAGCAGGACATTTTAGATTCTTCTTAACAGTCGCTCCTGGAGAAAACATTAAGGTTACTGTAAAACAATTATCTCTAAAACTAGGTGACAGATCGTTGCACGAAATTGCTACGCTGTTCCTAAGCCTAGAAACTTCAAACTTTCAGGGAAGAAAGTTCATAACCAATTCAAGAGTTCAATCCGTGTGGATTTTTAAATTTTCTTTTTGTTCAATATAAAAGAGCTTCATTGTTATAGCTTTGGATATTTACTACAACAATCAAGCAATTTCAACAATGAACAAAAAATAAATAAAAAAGGTAGGTACAGATAGAACTCTTAAATTGGTTATGAACTTTCTTCCCTGAAAGTTTGAACTCTCTAGGCTTAAATTTGTAGGAGCAGCTTATTGAACTTACAGTTCACTTCATCTGCAAAGCCCTCGTTATTTTGTGACGTCACAGGCTCAATAGTTCATCAGTCATACTGAGCTCCCGCCAAAAGATTGATAAATTTAAAAAAAAATGTGTATCACCGAATTCCAATACATATGAATAGCCTGTTATATATGTGAAATCCCAGATTAACTCATTCAATATTCTCTTTCTTTCTGAAGCGCCTTTATAATCATAGATTCTTACGTCGTAGCTTCTCATCAGACTTGCATATTGAAAACGTGACCACAATAACTTTATCATCCCATCTTATATACACTGCTCCAAATCAGTACTGCTGTGGGCAGTCCATTGAAGACTACTGTTACTTTCTGACAACGCATAAGACAGCAAAAACTTAGAATGCTGAAGCACAGTAGTCTGACCATCCAAACCACCAAAGTAGTAAATGAAATGAAAATAGGTATTTGAACGTTTGGAGGATATTTAATAAATCGATCTTTCCATAAAAATCGTAAATTCTTTAGTTACACCTGAATGCATCTTTTACCAACTATAGCTCAATGACTTTTTACAGCCCATCAGTTTATGTAAATGTATTAACTACTTTCCTAACATAACAATCTCTCTTTACTAAAACCAACCAATAATAATAATATTTAGATATTTTTCATCTCATTTCATTAAGTAATATGTTCTTTTCCTAAAGATTTCTGGTAAATAGCGACATCTCTTTTGGTAACTATAAACAATGCTTTTTGCACCTCAATATAAATCCTTAATGCTAACTGCCTACAACAATAGAATGTTTAAATGACTCAGGATAATCCAATATAAAAATAGAATAAAATAATTATACATTCCATGAGGTATTACCAATAAATCAAAATATGGGTTGCTCACTACAATAAAACAAGCTCACAACAGTAACATTTCATTTTAATACATCTTCGAAATCATTGAAAAAGTCTGCATAAACTGCTTTCTTACTTTTACCGCCAAATACATTAACAGCCCACCAGAATCTCCTTCCCCTTCCATCTTCATGTACGGTCCAGCTCCTTCAAGAAACATTTCATGTGCTACAACGGTAGGCTTCATGTAAACAGTTATTTACGTATAATTATGGAAAGTGACAAACGTTCCGTTCCGACAGTTAAATCAAAATTACAGTAGGAATATCTCATCGAGATCTCTTCCTTTAGGTGTAGCTCCCTGTATTGAGGCAACATTACCTCTTTGAACTGCCATGCTTATTCTTTCAATTGGGAAGGTGCTTGCCCTATCATCACCAGGTAATTGTGTGATACGCTTACCTATTTCCTTTATAAAGTTGAGGTCTTCTTTTCCCCATGAACTGCTGGATTCGATAGCAATGGCTACAAAATTGTACTTCTCTGTAAGATTACTGTATTTTCTCCTTTTTTCAGTTTCTTTTCGAATGGCGATGTTTCTCGCCTGGATTGAGGAAAAAGTGAGGTTGGAAGGAGCGAACGTGTCTGAGCAAGTGAAGTCCCAAATTAACACTTTGCCTCTCTTCCAAGGTAACAGAGTCATCCCATCTGGTCTTTTACCGTCTGTTCTGCTACATCCAATAGGTTTTCGTACTGCAGGAATGCCAGCTGAGATTAGTGCTCTCGTTATAATGTCATTAACATTCGAGTGACGAGGATGTCTACCTGC
>JAGDQP010021148.1:0-21453 GCA_022664845.1 Lepisma saccharinum | reverse complement strand
ACTGAACTATATATATATATATATATATATATATATATAGTTCAGTACAGTGATTCTGCAAGGATTTTTAGTTTGCGGAGTATAAACCCAAAATTTGGAAACTAAGTAAAATTTTCGGGGGTGGACATTGGTAGAATTCCCTACCTCTGATCTCAGGACACTTGTCCCTCTGCCTTTGCAATTGTATGCTGGGAGGAATAATCATGGCGTCACAGTACTCTCGCCAGCGTAATAAATATTTTCATTGCGTAATGAATTCACCTCACCCCTTCTTATTCGCCTTACCCAAAATCTTGACATCACACAAAAATAAAAAATATAAAAGGTAAAAAATCATTTTTCATCAAACTTCATCATATTTCACCCCTTTTTCCCTCCCATTTCCTTCACTCATTGTATGTTTCAACAAAAAATAAAATTTAAAAGAAATATAGATAATAATAATAATAAATTCATTTTCAATTTTCATCATTTACAATATGCCAAATCAATTTAGGAGATTGATAGAATGCTAACCAATCTAAAAGTTGGAAAGGAGCTAATAAGGAAAATAAAATTGAAGTTAGTAAAATATCTGATGGAGATCACGACACTCGAAGGAAGATTGGCAGAGCAACGAGATGCGAACGAAACACTTAAGGAAGTAATAAGATATGAAAGATCTGTACACAAGAAGGAAAGGAAAAAAATGTGAATCTGATGAAGGTGTCCAATCAATAGCGATAAATAAAGAAGAGAGAAAGAGAGAGATCACATTGCTGGCCAAATTAGAACTAATAGAAGAAACAAATAATAAGTTGATAAGAGGAATTGACGAACATCAGGAAGAACATATAAAGACAGCTAGAGTGCAAGGTATTCTGGAGCGAACTGAAACCGAGAACAATTATCTCAGAGAACAAATTAAGGAGAAGGACAAAGTAATAATAAGACTTACAGCAGCAAATGCCGAATATCAGGCTATGAGAACAAGATTAGTTCTGATCTTAGTAAGAAGGTAGAAGAGCTGAATGATAGATTGGTTGAATTGCTTAAGAATGAACAGACACTGATGAGCAAAATCACAACACAGCAACCAATATTTCCGGATGCAGTCAAGAAAGCAACAATGTCAGAAAGACAACTAAAATAGAAGAAATTGGAGAGAAAGATAAACCATCGATATATATCAAGCCAAAAGCCGACAAACACTAGCCCAACTTAGGAGCAATTGGGTTGGCGCGATAAATCCCGAAAAATACAAAATATGTGCTAACATTTTTACAGGCAAGAAAACAATTAATTATTGTGCAGGCGAATCCAGAGAGGATATAAAAAAATCATCAATAAAAGTGGAATAAAGGAGAATTTTCAAATCGAAGAAAGAAAAAAACAAGAAGAATACACTTCTAATTATATACAACGTTGACTCGGAATTAACCAACGAAGAAGTTGTTAGGAAAGTCATAAATACAAACATGGACGAGGAAGGGTTAGCAGAGGTCGCTTTGAAAGAAACCAAGGTAAAATTTAGGACTGTCCTAAGGGTAAGCGGGTCTGTCATATGGCGTTGGAAGCTTTACTCGAGATCGGAGGGTATATATCAATTATACTGGGCATTCCATCAAGGATTATCTCTCAGTAACAAGATGTTTCAGGTGTGGTGATCTCGGTTATATTACGAGATATTTCGATGGCCCGGAGCTATGCTTCCAATGTGGAAGTAAAGGACATAGAAAGGATACATGTCCTGATAAAAACCAACCAAGGAAATACATACCGTGCTTACTAAGGAAAATGCGCAACGTATAAGAACCTACTTGCGAGGGTTATTAGTAAGACTAACTATGGCTGAAAACCATGATAATATGACCAAATATGACGCCTTATGGGTGAAAGAGATAACCTGGATGGACAAAGAACAGGATAGTGAAATCATAAATTGTCTAGAAAAAAAATTGAAACTAAAAACATTGAGTACTCGCTAACAATCACGGAGGGTACTCTCGATATTGAGAAATCAAACCAAATAATAATGGTTCATAAACTCATAAACCACTTCATAAACCCAAAATTGGTAACATTTCCTCGGGTCTTTGCCCAAGTAGTTGTTGAGTCACACAATAGTTTCAACTTCGATCAAATGAATAAACTCCAAATCAAAAAAGCAATGGAAAATAACTAAATATATTCTACACGAAGAACAAATTCGGTTGTAAATTTATTCATATAGAGCCATCGAAAGAAGAATGTCTAGTAGATTTGGAGATTACATTAGAGCACTTTCAAGAGATGAAATTAAATAAGAAGATAGAAATAAATATGCCTGCAATAGGAATGGGTCTCGGGAAGCCCGAACCAGAGAAACTACTAGCGGGATTCAAAGGTTATAATAATAAATATAAAGGTAATAAAATAATATTTAAATTGTTTATAAATAATAAAGTTATGTATAAGGAAATAATAAAAAGCGAAGGAACAACCATTAATAAAAATAATGTTTATTATCTTTTATGATACGAGAAACCAGGAGACAGAAACAAGGATTCTAGATCAAACAGAAGATATTCCCTTAGATGAGACGGGTAGAATGGTAATTAATATCTCAGAATCAGAAACGGAGACGGAAGATGATGAAGAAGGAGGAACATCATCGCCGGGAGACACAACTACGAAGAGACCGACAACGTTTGATAGACTTCATAAACAGAAGAAAGAATTTAATCCAAAAAGAGAACTCTCCACAAAGCACAGATAACAAAAATTAAATAAATATATATATATATATATATATACTGGAACGCAAATTTGCACAAAAAGGAAGTGGAGTAGCTGGTTTTCAAGTTTGCTTCTAGGAGAGAAAACAACATTAGAAACACAATCATCTGATGAAGAAGGCGAAGATGATGAAGAACATCAGGAAAATATGGTAAAGGAAGAAGAGAGGTGTGAGAGTCAGCATTTAGAAGAAAAGGAAGCAGAAGAAAAAGAAAATACGAAAAGAAGATAATGCGCATGCTGGTACGAGTGGATCTGGGGAAAACAAAAGAAACCAAACTGGTTCTACACGAGAGAGGAAAATCGATATAAGTTAGCAATACCTGAAGATCCGCAGGTCCTGACCATCGCACCCAGACATATTGTGCGAAGACTCCACGGCAACGGAGATGGGATTACTTTCCCCATACCGGATGCGGTGGACCGTATCTCTTTGAAAAGACACAATTTACCAACCGAACCGGGAGAGTCGTTGGAACTCGTTGATGAAGTCTTCGAACGTAGGGACGAAGACTTCAACCTAAATAAGGTATAAAATGACTTTGTGAGGGCGCATGGCAGAGTGCTTTTGGACCGAAGGGAGTCCTGGCTGCGCTGCTATGTGCAAACCAAGTATCCAAAAAATAAATGCACAATGTTCCCGATTGGTTGGAATGGAAGTGAGGAAACTAGCTGAAGAATTAAAAACTGATATCATATGCATTCAGGAACCTTACACTTTGAAAGGTAGATTAATAAATATTCCAATAACGGCCCAAATTGTTATATGGGGCAAACTTCCAAAAGCTATAATTTTCAATCTTAATAGAAACTATCAGATTATTCCAATTTCACAATTTACTAATGAGTTTACGACTTGCGCTGAATTATTAACAGGATTCGGAAATTTATTTTAATTAGTATGTACTGCTAGTTCAGATTTGAGAGCACCAGTTTTATAAACAAATTAGAATTAATAATAAATACATACTCGAACCAAAATCTAATCATAACAATGGATTCAAATGCGAAGTCACCATTATGGTTCAGTAACATTAGAAATGACAGAGGCAGGAGGAGAGGAGAGCAGATGAAAGATTTATTTTTTGCAAATGATTTAGTAATAATAAATAAGGATGGACAACCACCTACTTACAGTAATCGCGCAGGAGCAACATCAAACATTGACTTAACACTAACTACACTAAATTTAGGAAATAGAATTCAAAATTGGCAAGTTCTGGATGGTCTCACTAGTAGTGACCATAATGTAATTATATTTGAAATTGGAACAGCGAATATAATAACGCAGGGCACTGCTCATGATGAGGACTCTATCAAATACAACATAAATGGAATGAACTGGAACATATTTCAGTCATTTAGTACTGCCTGAGATAGAAGATGGCGCTAACGTGGATTTAATAGCCATGAAGATTGAAGACACGGTAAAGCAAGCAATGGGGACCGCTGGTCCACCGCAGGGGAAGGCCAAAACAAACACCACAGCCCCTTTCTGGTGCGCCGAACTGGAAAGACAGAGGAGAATCGTTAGGGCTAAACGTAAAAGTTATCAGCAAACTCTGGACCTGGAACTTAGCAATAGGAAACTGGAAAAATATCAAATAGCTAAAAAGGAGTATAAAGACAAATTAAGCATTAGGAAGAAGGAGTCGTGGGATAAATTTGTGGAAACTAATTTGACTTTAGGTCCTTGGGGTTCTCCATACAAAATACTTATGGAGAAAACATCACCAACGACATTGGCAACATTAAAACAATCAGATGGCACATATACTACGACGTGGAAGGAGTCGGCGGACTTATTGATGAAAGAACCAATACCAAAAGATTCGGAAGAGAACGAAACAGAAGAGCAACAAACAACCAGAATAGAAATGGACAATATACTAGAACTCGTTGGAAGAAGAGATGATGGAATAGAAGAACTTTCTGTAAAAAATGAAGAAAGGGAATTAACTATTAAAACTCTAAAAAATAAAGAAGCACCAAGCCCAGATGGCATTAAATCAGAGATCTTTAAAAGGACAAAGGACCTTTGGACGCCGTACCTGTCAAGACTCTTCACTGAGTGCTTGAAACAAGGCAGTTTTCCAACTAAATGGAAGGAGGCTAACTTAATAATTTTCTTAAAGAGCCAAGAAAAACCAAAATTCAACCCTAGATCATATAGACCTATCTGCCTCCTAAACGTAATTGGCAAGATTATTGAGAAGGTGATAATAAATAGACTTCAAGCAACAAGAATCTACTTGGAAGAGGATCAAATTCATTTTGAATATAGAAGGGGAAAATCAACGCAGGACGCGGTAATTAAATTCTGTATGGGAGTAAGGGAGGCAGTGGCAAAATATGTGATCGCAATTTTAGTAGATATTAAGGGGGCCTTCGACAACCTGTTGTGGCCAGAACAACTCTTTTCGAAAATCTGAATAAGAACGAAATCTCATATTACCTGATTAGGGTGCTCGGGGAATACTGCAGAAATAGATTAGTCAATCTGTGTATCCCTGGAGATAAGCTGAGCAGAAGACCGAACAAGGGGTGTCCACAGGGGTCGGTTTGCGGTCATATTTTTGGGATGTCTGCATTGCCCCCTGCGTGAAAATTATCAATGAAATGGATTAGGTAGCATCGATAATAGCCTACGCCGACGACATTGCCATCTTGGCGGATGCGAACTCTAGATTGGAAATAGAAACCATGGCAAAAGGAATTCTGGAGGCATTAGTATTTGGTGTGAGAACAACAAATTGATTGTATCAGCGGAAAAGACGCAGTACATGGTCTTTAAGGGGAAGTTAGACTGAAAGCCAACAATTAAGAACAATAATCAAAATTTAAAGAGAGCTAAAACCTTTAGGTGTTTATGTGTGACTCTGGATGAGAAGTTAAACATATTGAAACAACAAAAAGTAAAATGCTCAAAATTGGGAATAAATTAATAACAATTGCAAATACTAAAATATATTAAATTATATCACAATCAGATCAATAATTCAATATGCACCTATGGAGCAAGCGTGTGGGCACACAGATTGACAGAAAATAAAAAAAAACTCGCAGAAAAGAACGACAGTGCTCAGAGATCAATACTACTAAGAATATCTGGCGCGTATAGTACACCAGGTGTGGCACTAAATATAATTTTGGGTATAGCACCTCTGCACCTGGAGATCATAAAATCGGCAACTCAATACTGGATAAAGAAGAAAAAAAATAATTAAGGCTACAGAAACTTTGGAATTGTGGCAAATACAAAAGAGGATATAGAAGAAGCTATTATAACTATATGGCAAAATTTGTGGGAAACCAGTAGTAAATCAAGAAAACTTTTTGGAATAATTAATAATGTTAACAATAGACTAAAATGGGAACAATGGAATCTGATCAGGGGTGCGGTGCACTTTTTAAGTGGTCATGGGCCATATAGAGCAAAATTATTTGAACTTGGAATGACGGAAACTCCGTTATGCGAGTGTGACGCAATCTCAACACCGGAGCATGTGGTCCTTGAGTGACCGAGAAGTGGGGAAAATATAGATGGAACGGTTGATCGGCAGATCAATGACCTAAGACAGGAACTGCAAAATTTAACGGTCAAGAATATGATAGAGGATGAGAACTTAAGAAATTCCCTAGATCAGCTCGCGACCAGGATCTCGCATATAGAAAAAATGAAATTCTTAAATCGGAACTGAAAAACTTTATTAGAGAAAAACACTCATAAAGTAAGCAAACTCAAGTAAATGTAAATATACTTTATGTACCGTGTGTCTGCGTGGTGTCGTGTAATTTTCGTGTCGTGCTCGCGGGTGTTCGGTCGGTATGAATGCGTCGTGAATGAACGAAACAGTCAAGGAGGTAGATGAACTTGCGGGAGTATGCGAACTTTGTAGACTTACCATCTAATCTACGGTTATACTCCGACTGCGTCTCTATCCCTTGGACGATAATAAACTTAAATTGAATCGTAAACCGAATACGCGAATAGAAGTGTGAAATCATAGCCCTTCCCCCAGAGCTGCTGCCAACTAACAGTTTGGACAGCTAAAGACTCTGGATGGATAGGAATGGATGGATGGATAGTCTGGGAAGATGCTAAGACTTAAATATGCGCGAGTGAAGTGAAAATAAAGCGAGTGTTATGAAGTGTGGTATGAAGATGCAGCAACTGAAAGAAAGAAGAGAAAGAACCCCTGGAACCAGCCCTGATCCCTAGATCTGGAGGAGGAATCCCGCTACCCAGGGATCTGAGTCGACTCAACCCGTCGTGTATCTATGGATGTGTTGTGTGAATGATTGAATGAGTGAAGAATGAATGTCTTTGTTTTTTTTAGAAAAAAAAAATGGGATTAGAAGTAGGAAATTGATAAATGTTTTTGATAAATGGGAATGGTGGATAAAGGATTAGCCTAGATTACTCAAGGGAAATGCATATTAATGAACATTTTCTATATACAAATACAGGCCTATAAGATTTTAAAGACGTAGGGAGGAAACAGTGATATACAAAATAGCTATAATAATACGATAATAAAATTAAAAATATAGTATGGCTGTATGAGTGAAACCTAAATAAAGATTAAAATCTTATAATAAAAATATAAAATTAATTAAAATAATTTTAAATAAATCAAATAAGACGAACATATAATAATAAAATAACTACATAAAGTAGTAAAAAAATCAAAATTGTATCATAATGTATAACTCAAGTCGTATACGAATGTATGAAAAAAATTAAGAAAAACTAAAATAAAATAATCCCCCCCCAAACCGCGGAAAAAGGGCCCAGGTTTGTCGAACGGGAACTGGGCCATTAGAAATATCCCCCAACACTCCTATCTCTCTTTTTTTAATGTGCTTTCTTATAAATGTAAACGAGCAAAATGTCCTATCGACTCCGTACCTCGATGCCGTGCAGGGGTCAAGGTGGGGAGACGAACTTGGGGGATGGTTCGCCCCAATCCTGTGGAGAATCTGTTTCCGATTCGTTGTGCACCTCAGGCACTCGAAACAAGGTTATGTCAAGAAGGCTAAGAGGTGGGGGAAGGGGGTAAGGAGGGTCCCTAAATGAAAAGAAAACTCCCAACCCGTGTGGTCAGCATGGGAACAGTAGACGAATCTCCTCCTTCCGGGGAAAGCCTAATCCAGTAATGGATTGAATATGGCTGTGATTTATTATTAATTATATTAGATAAATAATCGGAATAGCATCTAAATTAACTTCATAGAAAAAAATAACCGATTTTGAGTTCATATCGTAGTTTTCGATTACTGCATCTAGCATCATGTAATCCATTCTGATGAGATCATAAAACATCTTGATAAAAATCATTCAAATTAAAATATGAACAAATCTCTTAACTTTAAAACATTCATTGTGTCTTCAAAAAGTGAATTTAGTACCGGTATTCTCTTTCAAATGTAAATCTCCTTGTTTCTTAAATATATGAGCAGTAGTGATGCTGATGGAAGCATATTACGCAGCCAACTAAGAAAGTTAAATTTCACAAAATCGAGTGAAGTGCAGAATCAGTAAATGCATAGTTATAGTCACGGCAGAAGTGAAATGTTTCAATATGGGATCAACATTTCTCCCATTAAAATACGGGAAATCCCATATGATACGGGACATCTGACAAACCTAAACCTTACACACTATTTGTTGACGAAAATCAGGCCTGTGATATGTAACTCAAGCTACGTAGTCCCATGCTCATCGTCCCTATGCATAACCCTGGTAATGTGAAAGACATAATTGAATCGGATCCACGCCAAATATTAGTACGGAGACCGCACACTTTCGCAATTGAGAAATTGTCAGTAATTTACAAGAAAGTGTGTTTTGCAGCAGGGTGTCATTTATAGGAGGAAATTCCCTGGCACCTTGTGTGTTTGTTCTGGTATCTCATTTACCCGTTTTCTTGTAAGGAGGGAAAACCAGTGTATTTACGTCCAGTACCTCAATAGATGAGAGTATGCTTGGGCGTTAATTTCCCTCTATCTCCTTCGGTGACAAAAAACACTCTGCTTCGCAGGGTGGCATATTTTCAGTTAGGTACACACTAAATCGCACTTGTTCAGACGTACTAGCACCTACATGATGAAGTTTTACATAATCATAAGACAATTAATTACCTGTTGTTTTTCCTGCTGTTTCATCTTTCGTAACACCAGTCATAAAAGGAATATTTGGAAACTTTCCCGCTTTTAGTGTGTCTAAGGGTGACTCTGATAGAAAACTTGGCAAGAATCGTCCATCGTTTTTTCCTTCCACAACAGGAGCAGGCCCCAATAGTCCAGTTACAGCAGCTATGTAGCCTTGTGCAGCCAATCTCAATTCCTGCGAGCATACACAATAAAGGGATTAATTCTTCACTATATTTGAGTGAGTGTAAGACCAAGTCGATTTTAGCACCTTTTGTGAAAAGCACAAAACTGCTGTTGACCGAGAGCACATACAGTACTTCATTAAACAATGTGCAGTAAAATTCTATGAGCTTTAACTGTTGGCAAACACAAGCTCAGTTTTCTTGTTTTCATTAATTCTTACTCAAAGAATAGTTTTGTGTGCTTTTCTCAAAAGCAGTTAAAAGTAACTCGAATCCCCCTTTACTAAAACAATAGTAGACCTAACTTTGATATGCAGTTGTAGTTAATAATGAGTAATAATCTAGTCAATTAGTAACTTAACCTGGAACTAATTGCAACAAAATTTCTCACTGCATTTTCTGGGACAGAATTGCTTTCTGAAATCTACCAAATCTGGGACAGAATTGAGTTTTGGGTAGATTATCAAAAGTCTACCAAAATATGCGGTGTCGTTTCCCGTCATTTTGAATCACCATATTGGATTCTTTTAGTCAATACTTTTGGTAAAAATATCGATAATATATTCTATGAGAATGAAGCTAAACACTTCGTTCTTGTATCAAATTGAAGTTGATGGATAGTATAAGTAACAAAAGTTGGTATAGTTCACATATATGCCATACTTAAATATGGAAGTTGTTATCCCAAAAATGTTGTTTTCGTCTTTATATTATTATAATGGCAAATAACTATGAAGCTGTTACAGATATAGGAATATTTTTGACAAGAAAATCCGAATATAACTAAACTTTTGCTTACTTTCTCTGAAAGAGGAAGCCGTCCTAAAGACAAAAAAATGTTTACCAAAATCCGAGCTGTCCTTATCCACCATTTTCAGTCACCATCGTGGATTTTTGTAAAAATACACAACTTCTTTCCAGAAACAGTTATGTAGTATCCAGAAACAGTAGTTTCTCTACTCTACCGATTTCAAATATTCCACACTTAATTTTTTTATAACTCACATGTTACTAAATAATGCTGTATTTGCAATACTTTGGCCCTAACGCAGTTAAAAAATTAAATTTCTAAAAGTTACCGCATTTGGTATATTGAAAAACTTCTGTGAGGCGGTTGAAGCTAAAATGACGACTGAAAATGGTATCCAACATCAACATCAGCATACTTTTAATATATTTTCTAGACAATTATCTCAACAGTAAGGCAGTGTTTCTGTTGTTATTAGTTCATAGTTATCACTATCTACAGTTTATAACATTTGCTTGAATATTGCTTTATTGCATGATGTTGGCATATAGCATTTTTACAGAAACAAGTTATATAAATGTTCTTATTTTATGTTTTTCAGTTTGAAAACGATCGGCATTAGTGAATCCTCCCCATTCTCATCCATCAGCAGTAACCTGTAACTATAGATATGGTTGATGTGGGACCAGATGTGTGTGCTTCATGCAACAGACAATGGTATGTTAAAGCAGTAGTTATTCTGAAAAGGAAAGTTTGTGAGTCTATTAATCGTGTCGATGAGCAACGCTTAAGTAATGTGAGAACTGAAGAAGTTTGAGCCATTCACGTTTGTAAGACGTAAGTGGTGCAACGCGAAATATATCCCTTTATCTACCAAATGCACGCGACCGCCGTCCTGTTCACCAGTTAAACATTGCTCCATGTCTGGAAAATTCCAGTTGAGAGCTAAGTACTTATTTTGTGGTCATGAGCAAAACAAAGCGAGAGAGGAAGTAGAAACAGTGATGTATTTTCTGTGAGGACGTAAAACTTGCGAGACGTCATCATTTACACTTGCATCAGCAATTGGAGTACAGAAGTGATGAATCGCTCAGCAGCTACACAAAAGTTTGCTAGCAGCGGACGCTATCTACTATTAACAATGCAATATCAATTTCCCAAGTGGAAAAGATATTTCTACATACGTGCCCGAAAGCAAGCAGCCTGCCACCCCAAAAAGCGGACTCGTCAAGCGAGGAGACCAGCAAATGAAGAAAGAAAAGGATTATTTGGAATGTGTTGAACTACTTGTTGGAGGACAATGAAGCGCAAATCACAACGAGTGATCTTTTGAAGAAGATCGAGGGAGAGCTGAAATCGTGTGCCTATGATGTTCAACCGTAGGGAGTTACTTAGAGCACTTTTATGCGAACGTCATTTTCTTGCGACTAAGAACCGCTCGAACGCTGTGCTCTATAAAACAATGGAAGCAAATTACTATATTTATGCAAATCAGGCCCGAGTTTCTGCGGTCGCCTTCTCAAACACAGACGTCGATGATCTAGAGAACGCGTGAAGCTAATGTTTTATTAACAACCCCTCCTCCAGAGAAAAACGAACGAAGAAAATATTGAACAGGGCAGTATTGTCAGGCGTTCAGGATAGTTCATTTGCAAAACGTATGGCAACACTGCCATCTTCATTTTTTTGCTTCTTCTTTTCTTTTTGTACCAGGTACTCCTGTGTGGTTTGTGGAGGTCCAAGGGCCGAAAACTGTTCCCAGTGTTACTCAGAGGTTTCCCGTATGTATTCTGAGAACATGCAATGGGGAGTTTCGACACAACGCTTTATAGACGAAATAAAGAAAAGCAATTGGTATTCATAGTGAGAAGAATATAAAAACCGAAATGTGAAGAAGAATCAATGGATTGAAGTGTGTACTGCGTTCAACTCAGAATTCGACGGATTAGACGTCAAGGACAAATTAAATATAAACTTTTACTATTTGATAATTATGTTCCTAATAATTATTATTTGTCGATGGACTGTATTTGCATAACTTCATCACAAGCACTACTTATAGAGTGCTACTTTCTAAACCTGTCGCTGCCAGGCGTTTTCATAACTTCAGTGGGTATTGTTATTTCCCCCCTCAACATAAAATACTTTATTTCTTATAGCAAGCAGTATTTCAAAAAGTTATGTCAGAAAAAGTTTCTGTTTATTTCTGGATAAATCTAATCTAAACCTAATTTATCTAGAAGTATAATTTTTTGAGGATATCCGTGCAATATTCCATTATAAAACCTAACAATATGAGTCGAAATAGACCTATAATAAATTTATACTTAAAAAGAAACTTAGCGGGAAAATGTCGAAAAAACACTTCTATTCTACCAGAGGACCCTATTTCTCACGAAATCCTGTATCCGCCATTGGTGTGTGTGTGTGCACTTAATATTGCTCCGCCTTGGGGAAAATCATTATGGCGCCTTTGTGAGGAATATTCTTGACGAACTTCAGATTGCTAGACCATCAGAAAGTGCATTTTTGATAATTCGGGTTGAGGGGTGTTGTTGTTAATACTTATTTAATGGGGTAATTGCATCTTTTTATTTTCCCCGTAATTCCAACCTGCTCACGAATCTTCATTCCGAATTTCAGCTTCGACGCTAAACTGTAGGTCCTATTCTTAGAACGTCATCTTCATCCGATGGAAGGCAATGGCAAACCACCATCGATTCATCTGGTGCAGGGTCATTAGATCTGCCTTCGGGCAGAACACCCATCATCATTATACCAACGCAGAGCCGTAGCTAATGATTTCAGCGCCCGCCGCGAGTGTAGGGTTTAGTGCCCCCATTCTATCTCCACCCGAAGTTATTTTATGCAAGTAAACATTTATTGCGATCCTACATGACAGTCAGTTTCATTCCTTACGAAAGTTCCCATCGTTTAATGTCAACAAATAGGGAAGTTGATTTGCAGCATTTGAAATATTATTATTCTTTTCTGATTTATATTTTTTATATCTGTTAAAGATATTTTCTTCTGGGGTATCTCAGGATTTGCTTGCAGTTGGTAGTTGAAACAATTCATAATTTAAGTGTCCTGTTTTCCCCCGTTTTTAATGTTTAAATTTATAACTTGTCCCGTTTTTGCGTTTCAAAAATCTGGGCACCCTTGGTTACACCGAAATAATTCTGAAGCCCTCATAAATTACTAACAGCGGTATCCAAATAGAGCTGGTGCTAAAGGGGACTAGAGAATTCCGATATAAGAAATACAGTACGCTTGCATCCATTTCCTTCCCTTCTCGCATATATAGAAGGCACTGGCAACACTGCTTTCCACCATCTATTGCCGCGAGTGTTTAAGTGACAAGAATGGTACAACAGAAAAGTGTTTTCAGTCTGATTTCAAACTTTCGCGCCCCATGCGACACGCATAAAAAGGCTCTTACTTGAAAAATAGCAGTATAAATACTATGGAGACAAAATTATCGTCTCCAAATTTGGAGGCAAAGAACAAATGTTGTAACATTCAAGACAACTGCTTCCTCAATTCATCATGAATATTTTACTGCTGGAATACAGAAATGTGATGAAGATGAAACGATCCAATTGGTAAGAACTGTTGCAAGTTAGTAAAGGATGACGTGAAGTTAATGAATACATCAGACTTGATATATCGTATCTCAGAAGACTTGGCCTCAAGTGAAAAATCACGAAAGTTTCCCGAAAATTCTACGAATATTTCTACAGACAATTATAGAAGCAAACTAGATTAAGAAAATGACATGATGATATTAATATTAAAGGCAATCATACAAGCAGCTCGTCCTCAAATGATAGTTGCTCCTCTCCACCTGGGATTGTTCGTGCTGATGCATTACCATTTCAGATCCAAACTTTTAACTTACTGGTTGTATCGACATCAATTTTGTTTATCGTGTTATGGACTCGAGTGGTATGAGCGCAGTGCATCAATAACACGTACTAATGATGTAAGATTTGAGACCGGTCAGTTTATTCAATATTTCCTGCTGAGAATGTTGATCATATTAAATGTACCCTTGTTGCCAAAGATATTTTCCATGGTATTGGAATGATTGGTGCAATAACGCCAGGCCAGCAAAAACTGACATGGATTTCAAAATGTGACGTTCCTAACTTCACAGTTCACACTGCTGAAGCCAGGAGATTTTAAAATTCAACACTACAAACCATATGAAGTTGAACCAACATTCACATACAGTGGACTCAATCAAACAGAATCTGTGGCGATGACCTCTAGACTGCTGCCTGATTTTCATTAGTTGATATAACCTTTCTAGGAATTGCACGCTCAGGGTAGAATGGTTTCATGAATAAAAGGTAAAAAAAAAGTGAAGCTATCCCCAGTTGCGGTTCTAGAGGGAAAAACTGGGGGGGGGGGGACAGCTCTCAACGTTGCACATTTTATATATATATAAAGTGTTTCTATTTTGATGCTGTTCTGCTGTCCATAATCTACGTTCTCTTTCTTTCCTCTTTTGCCCTCCCACCATTCGTTCCAATGCGTTTTTCAGTACAAGCTCTTCTCAGACAATGACCCAACAAATGTTTGTTTGTGTGGGTGGATGGGTGTGATACACATTAGTAATTTTTATCATTTTTTAAAAAAATGTATATTGATTCTCCTTAGGTATATCTATGGAGGAAATATGTGCGTTTAAAACCTTTTTCAGTGTAAGAAAACAATAATTAGTTGAAGCAAAAAGTGAATATTTTAATATTCAAATAAACATTAGGTATATGCAATGTGTTGAAAGATGATTTGATATGTTATGATCATCAATATGCAAGATGATATATATTTATAAAAAACAGCAACAAAGATTTCTTCTTTTTATTTGTAGGTTGTACTAGAATTTCCTATATTATTTTTATAGTAAGAAGTAAGTCGGACAACGATTAGCGTTCTGTCGTTTTCGGTATAAGCTACTGGTGGTATAATTTCGAAATTACACCGCATTGCCTATAAGCAATAAATTAAATTTTTGGATGATGTGGTCTTCCCTTTGTTACAGCCTTGTTGATAGTGAAGACTTCTAAAAGGTTTAAAAAAAACTGTGTTGCATAACCAAAAAACAATAAAATAACTACTTGAAATTTGTTCTAAGAAATTAAAAAAAAAACGTTTAAAATTCGACAAAATGCAGTTTCTAACATACACTGTGACTCCTTCCCCCACCCCATGTTTATAAAAGAAACTTATCATGGTACACTTTATTTCATGTTCAAGAATCGATAACATTAAACTTCTTGCAAAATAAATATTAATTATACTAAATATTTCAAGACAATTGAGGATATCAGTTTATCTTCACTGCAAAAAACTGGGGGCCCAGGCCCCCGGCCTAGAACCACCACTGGCTATCCCCTGTACGATTCGCACGCGCCGTGAATGGCGCATGAGGGATGTGCAGGTTGCGCTTCACATTTTCTTGACCTACGGTACGAAGTGAGGTGGGGTGGTCAGTGCCTTTACCTTCCCAAGGTGCCCAGTACGGTACAGAATACATAGACTGTCCGAAAAATAAACCTGACAAGTAACACTATTGCACGTGAACACTTAGATCTAGAAGAGATATACATATTTAAAACCAGCATAAGAAACTGAGTTTGTGTGTAAAATATTAGGTGCCATTGGCCAGTGTTTGAAGAGAAATTGATGATACAATAGTCAGATTCTTGTCTGTGAAGAGTGATAAAAGTGTTGAAATACCATTATATTTTTAAATGGAAGAACAATATTGTATGTCCAATATACAAGAAGGGAGACAAACAGAATTACAGTAATGACAGAGGTATATTCTTACTAAATACGGGGTACAAAGTCTTTGCTAATATTTTAAACACACGGATAAAAGAATATACAGAAAGGATAATAGGAGAGTACCAAGCAGAATTCAGAAGAAACAGGTCAACGGTAGACCAAATATATATCCTGAAACTAATACTGGAGAAATGTTGGGAATATGACGTGGAGATATACCAGATATTTATATATTTTAAAAATGCATATAATAGTATAAATAGAAATACATTGAATGCAAGAACTTGGAGTACTAAGGAAAGTAACCAACTTAATCAGAGTCACAATAACAGAGACGATGGCACAGATCAAAATTCAAAATGAACTGACAGACCTATTCGAAATAATACAAGGTTTAAAGCAAGAATACGGAATGGCACCAACTTTGCTCAATCTGGCACTGGAATATATAGTAAGGAAAATAAACATAGACACATGATCAACCATTATGTACAGAACCTCACAAATCCTGGCATACGCTGATGGCATCAATATAATTGGAAGAACTGCGAATACAGTAACAAAATTCTACACGGAACTAGAAGAATCAGGTGAATTAATAGGACTGAAAATAAATAAAAGCAAAACGAGATCAATGGTTCAAAGAAGACATAACAACCTGACCGCAACCACCAAACTTAAAGACAATCTACCGGCACAAAACTGCCAAATAGAAAATGTAGATGAGTTGACATACCTAGGTACATTAATCACAAATAGAAACGACGAATCGAAAGAAATACAAAGAAGAATAAGCCAAGCAAATAAAGCACTTTACAGTCTATTCCCAATTATGGAAAACAAAGATATACACAAGAACACGAAAACTAAACTATATGAAGCAATAATTAAGCATTGATACAATACGGATGTGAAACATGGACCCTCACACAAAGAGATGCAGACAGAATAAACGTCTTTGAACGAAAAATTCTTAGGAGAACATTCGACCGGTTAAACAGAATAATCAGTGGAGAACCAGATACAACGTAGAATTATATTAGCTATACAAGAAACCAGATATAGTAATAGACGTCAAATTAAGAATAAGATGGCAGGACACGTGGTCAGGATAAGTACAGATAGAATAACAGAAAGCATGAACAGGCAGGATGTATAAGAAACGATGAGTAGGAAAACCAAAGAAAAGGTGGGAAGACGGGCTAAAAGAATATTCTTACAAATTACTGGAGATTCGAAACTGGACGGACTCCAGTAAAAGGAGGGAGGAATGGAGGCAACTACTTTGGAAGATCAGGGCCCGACTTGGACTCTAGCGTAATGGAAGAAGAAGTATTTATACTCCTGTTACTCAATACGGTTGATCATCATAGGCACACTTTCAGCTCTCCCTCCATCTTCGTCAACAGATCATTCACTGTGATTTGCTCTTCATTGTCCTCCTCCAAGTAGTTCAACACATTCCAAATAATCATTTTCTTCATTCTCTGGTCTTCCTGCTTGACGAGTCATCTCTTTGGAGTGGTAGGTTGCAGGGCTGTCTTAAAGTATAAGCACAGTGTGCAATCGCCAGGACCCCGAACCTCAGACGAGCATATGGGGGCACCATGCTAACCTAAATACTTCTTGCAATCATTTTCACATTTCTAAATCTTATCATATTTCAAATGTATTGACAGTTCCTTATAAGCAATGGCTATTGTTAAGTGATAACTGGTAAAATATCATTCAGTTTTCAGAATCAGCTTCCTACAAGGAGACTACAGTGAGACGTATATTGTTTTGTTCACTTTCCTAATTTGAATGTCATTTACTACTAATGACTAGCGCTAATTAACTGGTTGATAATGACTATTTACGCTGTATTATTTAGTGCATGAAGATGTTTTTATTATCCAATAGTGTCCAAAACTGATAATTGATAAATCTAGGAGTGACAAATTTGGGCTGGAAGGAATTTGGACATCAAGTTTATACGCATCTTTTTCCACGGAGCTCAAAATATAGCAGACACTGTTGTATCTTTCCTGAATGGAAACTATATTCAGCTATCAAACTGCCCTATAGTCTTATAATAATGCTTCAAATTTATCCGGATTGCAAGCATGGATCCGGCACCTGAATGAGTTCGCTATCTACGCTTTCTCTACTGCATAAAGCCTGAATTTGATGGGAATAAAAGTAGCAGTGTTGTCTTGAGATTGAAAAATTATTTGACTTTGCTCAGTGCCTTTATTCCTTTTTCTCTGCTTCTATGCATCCATGAAATCTTCTGGCATCATCTTTTGAAGATTATCTTGTGGTCAAACGTCTGTCTGGCACGAGATGGTAGTTACATTTTGATGCTGTTCTTGTTCTGTATGGAGATTACGAGAAAGAAAAATGCATTGGATTTTATTATCAGCTGGTACTGACCAGGAATTTAACATAAGGATGGAGGCAGAAAAATTAGTCAAGAAAATGAAAAACCTGGAAGGGATAATTCTGACAATTCTTTGGAACGATTTTCTTAAAAGAATGAACAAAGCATTCATTCTGAGATCGGAAAGAGAAACACACTTGTGACCATGAAACTTTTGGAGTCTCTCATTTCATTTCCTAGGATGCTAGAGACAAATTTAGCGAAATGAATTGAAAGCTTAGAGTAGATGCCCACATTTAGATTATAGTGACATTAAGAAACGGGAACGATAAAGAATAAACGTATTGATGGATCAAAAGAAGAAAAATATTCTAACCAAAGGACTGTAAATGTACAGGGTGGAAATATTCATCATTGTTATGGTCTCTAAATCTCTCACCTAACGAAACGCGCAGAAGCTTATTTATAAATTGAAAATCTGTTTTCTTCTTTAGTCAATTGAAAACAGTTGAATTTGATGAGCCAAACAAAAAGAATGTGAAACCTAACTAGAATGTATCATATGGCTTTTGATTATGATGATCTCTTAAATGAATGCAAATATCCCAAGCACTACATAATTCTTGATGAAAATTTTGATACTTTTCCTGCGTTGTACAGAAAAATAATTGCCGGTAATTTGAAATCTGTTTCACAACATTAAAATTACACATGCATGATGGTGACCAACGGCATGTACAGGGGAACGTTCATTCTCCAGACTAAAACTCACAGAGAATGTCATTCGCAGAAAATAGCGCATCAGCGCTTGAAATGTGTTACGATCATGTATATGGAAAATGACATCTTGAAGACGACAGTTGGCGACATGACATGACTTGGCGACAGTTTTAAATTAATTCTGTGCAAAGCTATTTCGCAAACACCTGTGTTGATTTATAATTGATACTGAACTATCTTCATCTGTAAAATACCATTTGAAATATTTGTTGAAAACATGTATAGTTCTAGTTGTCATGTAATTCTGTGACTTAGAGGAATTTCAAAGAAATAGTGATGTTAAGATTATTGTTTACTAGAAAAAAGTAACATATTTATAGCACATTTAATCTGGATCAGATATTAGATACAAGTTCGAAAGACGTATGTTTATTGTATAAATAATGAATTTTACTACACGATCTTATATTTACCGTTTCCATGAGTGTCTGCGCATTTAGGGGCTCCAACATACTGTTCTGTCCACGAGCCCACAATGATATCAAAACGACCATGGTGGACTGATTGCCTTCGTGGCACGTATGTGGAATACCTTTTCCAGTTCGGAAATTGATGATGTATAATGTTAATGGTAGATAGTGTCCGCTGTTTGCAAATTTTCAGTAGCTGCTAAGCGACTCAACACTTCTCGGATCTACTGATGCTGATACAAGTGTTAAAGATGTATCGAAAGTTTTCCTTACTCACAGAAAATACATAACTGTTTCTACTTCCTATTTCGCTGTGGTTTGTTCATGACCACAAAATAAGCAGTTAGTTTCCAACTGGAATCTTCCAGACATAGAGCGATATTTAACTGGTGAACGGGGTGGCGGTCGCGTGCATTTGGTAGAGGAAGCTATTTTGAGTTATGTATACAAACGTGGATTACTCGCCCTTCTTCAGTTCTCACATTACTTACAAGGGAAGTATCCCAACCCGAACGGCCAGAACGGAATAAAAATGAGCTGAAAATACTGAGTTCGGTTTGCTCGACCACTCCTCAAGACGATTGATCTGTAAAACCCCAGCATGTGTTTATTAGCGTTGTTCGAATGATTAGACCGGCAAGTAAAGCAACACGAAATATAAAAGTATGTAGGAAAGCAGATATTATAACGATTTGGAAAACAGCTACAAGAAATTTGCTTTAAACAATATACATATATTAACACATTCAGTATGTACAGATTCCATATGTCCTAAACGAAACTTTCTGAACTGCTACAACTGTCACACCCACGTGGAGTTTCTTCTCTATCGTCATAATTACCATTCCTGTCCGATTTGTCAGTATGACTTTCTGTTAAATCTCCATAGTATCTTTCCACGATGATGTCATGTAACATGCATGAAAACGGCTTATCCCCCACTCGAACTACATTTCCAGTTAGGTCTACACGTTCGCCGTACATTATCTCCACTAGTTAGCAAATTTTAACTGGTTGATTGGCTTCAGACCATTCATGTCTGACGTTTTACTGACCTGCCGGACACGCAAAAGTTAAGCATTGCATGTTAAGCTTTCCATTATCGAAGCTAGTACGCTGACTTTCAGATGGAGCTAACGGACGTACATATAGTTTTACAGATAAATTTCTTTGATAAGAGTTGGACCAGGAACAACGTTCTATTTTAATCATGCTCCCAGTCGGTTTAGCCGTTCGAGCTAGAATAATTCCTTGGACTGGTTAATAGACTCACTAAAACTTTCTTTCAGTATCACTATTTCTTCAACATACCCTTGTCTGTTGCATAGAGCACACACAACTTGTCTCACATCAACCATATACATACAGTAGTTACTGGTTACTGCTGATGGATGAGAATGGGGAAGTTTCAGATTCAGACTCAAACTTAAAAACATAAATTAAGAATATTTATATATCATGTTTCTATGAAAAATGCTATATGCCAACATCATACAATAGAACAATATTGAAAAAAACGTAATAAGCTGTACAATGAACGTCAAAAATTAATTGAAGTTGGCGTTATAAGAAATTATATCTTTTTTCTCCCGGAGAATTGTTTCACTGTACGTCCAAAAGTTAGACAACCAACATAACAGTACAAACATGCGGCAAACCATGGCATACCAGTATATTCCTTCATTTGAAGTAAGAAAGTATGAGAAGTTGAGCACCACTTAGAGAACCACGAGATAGATAGGCAGAAATTCCATGCACGTTAAGTTCTAAGAGATAGGAATTAAGGCAAAGAAAGGGCAAATATTAATTTGGACATCATGCACGAATCGTCATTATGCAGTGCAACAGAACTTGTTTTCTTCAAACGCACACAAAACACACATACACACACACAGACAGAAAACATGGAAGAAGACGGAGAAAGAGCGAAAGAGGAGGAGAAAAGAAAGAAAGAAGGAAAGAGAAATAGCAGAAAATATAGAAATAAAAGAAATTGTAACGCTTAAGGATACACAGTCTACGTTTTTCCCTCTGCCCCCTCTCACAGTCTTTTGTCTTTCTCTCTTTATGGGATAAATAAATCCCTTTCAGTATCAATCGATAACTTCATTTACAGCGGTTAATTCCTTGAAGAAAATAATTTGAAATCCAGGCGGGAAATCGAACCAAGAACCTTGAGAATGAGAGTTTCACACGCTGACCACTTAGCTATATAGACCATAACAAATGTATTGTTAAATCAGCCATCAAATTCGATAC
>JAGDQP010021147.1:0-32167 GCA_022664845.1 Lepisma saccharinum | reverse complement strand
ACACGTCTGGTCGGCGTGGGAGCAGTAGACCACCTCCTCCCTCCGGGAGAGGCCTCATCCTGTAGTGGATTGAATATGGCTGTGGATTATATGTATATATATATATATATACATATATATATATGATCGCCCCATTGGTCTAGTGGTTAGCTTTGCTGACTACGGATTGAGATGTCCTGGGTTCAATTCCCGGAGCTGCCAAGGATTTTTTTCAAGATGTGTGGGTCTGAAACGGTGCCCATCCAGCATCGTGATGCAATTGGGGAGCTGCTATGAATAAGACACAGTGGCGATCACAGTGATACACACTCTCCTCTCCCAACCCGTCTGATTAGCATGGGAGTAGTAGACCAATCTCCTCCTCCCGAGCAGAGGCCTCATCCAGTAGTGGATCGAATATGGCTGTGATTAGAGAGAGAGAGAGAGAGAGAGAGAGAGAGATGAAAAATAGGGATGTTAAAAATATAAAATGTACCACCGTGTAGGGAACCTCAAAACAAAAAGTATCTCCTTTTCAAGAAATTTCGAAACCAGATACGTCGTACCGTAGTTGTGTTCGGAGTTACGAGGCGTGCAAAAAGAGCACATATTCGTCAGAAATGACATCTCCAAAAATGCAAGTCGTGTCGGTTAGCAAATCACAGTCGTACTTGTACCCAATACATCTTATTATTTGGTATGATGTGTTTTTCCCAAATTTTTATTACATAACCTTTTTGTCCCGGGAAGATTTTGGTGGGTGGGAAAATTAACAGATTGTTGGTGAAGGGAAATTCCGAATCACCCACTATTTCGTACCGTGCGTTCAGGGGCAAGTTTTGTAGGTACTATCCCGGCACTTGCCTGAAGTTCCAAAGGAAAACTTTGGAAAACCTCAGTTACGATAGGCGGCCGCTGGGATCGTTCCCATGAAATTCCTTTTGCTAAGCCAACGCTCTACCAACCGCTCGGTGATTGGCTATAGTCATATGTCATTGTTAATTAAATCAATTATGTGGCACCGTGCACAAATCCTAACCCTCAAATTAAGAAAAAAAAATAGATAAAGGAATGCAATGCTAAACATGTCGTACGTGATCCCTAAAATTTTGTGGTACTTGTGGTACGTCCGTGAAACAGAGATGACAAATCAGAGCAGATAATGCTATCCTAATGGATGTCCCTGCAAAACACTTGCTTTTCTCAGAACAGGTCCAGTGAGGGTTTCATGCACGGTGCCACAGAATTGTAAATGCGTATATAAAGTTCGCATTCATTCACCACACGACGAGGACCTACAATGCAGACATGGTTAAGAATAATTCTCAGGCAATTGTTCCCAAACTCGATTCTGTTTCTCAGTGAGTAAAATCGAAAAATAAATAAATTTTAAGCAATGATTGTGATAGTATTAAATTGTAAAACGTTCTTCTTATCTAAGCAAGCTCGATTTTTCTTTACGTACAGTATTTTTCTCTCCCATCAACCCTAAGTCTGTGGTACAGAAACTTCCTGCCCTTGGGAAACGGATCGCTGGGAGATGATTCCCCAAATATGGCGGAAAGCGCAGCGTCTAATTTGGGAGTGCTTCAGTGCTGCCTATGTTTGATCTAGTGGTAATAAATTAAATCTTTGGCTTGTCAATAGCATATTTTCCAAATCGCCAGTGGTTTACAAGCAAGAATATTTAGGGTCAGTTCTACAATCGACCGCTCAACTTCTAGTCAGAGCTAAGTTGAGGCCAAGTCTGATTTTGGCCAATGATAGTACCCAAAGTTGAGGAGGGCTGGCCTCAACTTAGCGCTGACTAGAAGTTTAGCGGTCGATTGTAGAACTGACCCTTAAACATATAAACAATTATTTTACTTGCAACTAGAATCATTTACAACCATTTTCTCAGCTAGATTGGATTTCTTGCCTGCTGTCTACTGGCATTTTAAAATATATTTCCTAAAGCTGATATAAAAGTTTTGAAAAGTGAAAAGAATTCGCCATTTAAAATAGAAGTACAGAAGTCCGTTAAATCCGAAGTCCATTCGGTTGCTGTCCATAAATGACTGTTTCTGTGCTTACTGTTTCGAGTACTCGAGTTTCCTTATGCGGGATGAATAAGATGTGATGGCAACACTGACACCGTTTTTAAAACTAGTAACACTGATAACTGAGGTGCTAGGGAACGGGGACACCTACAGGATTTTTCTCTATTTTGTTGAATAATCCCAAGTTTGGTGATGATACGTACAACGGTATTGAAGCTATGAAACAAAAATGATTTTTGAGGAAGGTGGCAACACTGTTAACTGAGGTGCATTATCGGAACCGGAATATCTCTATGATCTGGCCCAGTACCTACGGAACACGTATGCGAAATATAAATCAATGCATGCATGTAGATATTATTTATGTATATTTATTTGATTGTTGGTAATTCTTCACAGAATTTATAATTTATCCTTGTTCCATGCTAGGTGTGGGTATTGATTTACTTGGAACGTGTTCAGTATGATTTGTGTATAAACAACATCCACAGTCAGTTGTCATTTCTATATGTATCATCGATGTAATGTTCCTATGTAGATGGCTGTTGGTTATCCGTCACGAATGTTTGTTTTCGACGACAACAATCCTGTTTGTGGACACCCACGAGTTGGTCTCTGTCGTTGGTGCTGATTGACTTTGTGTTCTGGAAGAGCTCTCGCAATCGGTTTACACACACTGACTGTTCTAGTGTTTCTGGAATCTGTTGGAGAGGGAGAACGCGGAAGTATCATTGAAGTTTCTACATGTGTTGAGAGGTATTTTTTGATTTTTTTTTAATGTATTTTCAACTCGCTATGAAAAAAATATATAGCATCAATGCAATCGCTTTTAGTTCCTCTGTCGTTTCCTACTAAAACAATTGTGACCTTTCACGTCTGGTCTGGCGTTGAAATTGCTCAGCTATGTAAATAACAATAGACTAATTTTTTTTTAGGAAACATTTTCATCGTGACATATGCAGAGTTACCGGACGTCCGTGTTTTGGAGGACGCATTCTTTTTTGTCGTCGTCAGCCTGTTGTTCTTCCTTATTTTTTTTAGGCTTTAACACCAAGTGTTGTAACCCTTTACAAATGGTCCGTCCGTTGACAATTTTCAATTCAGGATCTACTAGGCCTAGGAATATGGTTGAGGTGTCGAGGACTCTGCCATTACTTCATTTATTACCAGCAGCTCAAACAAATAGTTTGTCTGTTGTTTAACCAAATATTTTCATGATATTTTATTATTTGATGTACATTTAAAAAAAAATTAAAAAGAAATGAAAAATGAAAACAATGAATGGTTCTGATCCATAATATTTATTATGCTTTTACAAGCTCGAAAGTGGATCAAACTTTTTTGACACCCTGTACTTGTGTAAATTTTAAAATTCGAAACTCAGTGACTCTGAATAAGTCAAAGCATTCGAATAATTCAAAGCATTCGAATAAGAGAATATTTTGCATAAAAATCTTTTTCTTTAAATTAATTACTGTAAGGCATAAGGATCAATGTATTTTGTATCAGATACAAAGTCCATTTACCGGTATCTGTAGCCACCGCCTACTTGCTGTACATTGTCGCTGGTCTTGTCCCGTTTCGAAACTTTCCGCTCGATTTATATAGTTGCTACAGGGACAAACATCCATCGTCATACTGCCTCTTTTATTCTGCAATAAATTTCGATGAGTTGGATCCATTCGCTAAATAAAATAGAGAGAGAGAGAAAGAGAGATAGTTGCTCCCAGTGCATGTTGACTGCTGCGCCCTTGTGTAGGGTGCCAACTTCGTGCTGCCACCTCTCGGCTGGCACGAACCTACAGAGCAATTGAATAGTGTTTTGATATTTTTTATCGCATTTTTCAGATTTTCTTTTGAATCACCCTCGTATATATAATAGCTCTAAGGCTAATATTACCTAATACATCAAAAAGAAATTCTGATATTGTAATGCCACTAAGGCCACTGCGGAAAACGTACACGCGCCTTTAGGAAACACTGGACTAAGACAATATATTCGTAGAAGATATGTACAAATACATATTCATACAATATATCTGTGATATTCCAAGAGATCTTTTTTTAGAATTTTCATTCATCGTGGATATTCAGACATTTGTCGAATGTTCTACACATATACCGTATAAGGTGTTACTCGTCCTAGCGTAAGAGAGGTATGGAGGACCTGGTTATAGACCTGGTTATATAAGTTTTACGTCGCATCCGGAAGGTCGCCATAATTCTGTCTAAACAAACAGGCAGGGCGCGGGGGGGGGGGGGGGGGGTTACACGAGGGGGCATGCCCTGCCCTTACCTTTTTAGGTAGATTTCGAAGAAAATATACCTATTGAGATCGGTACGATATGAAAGTGTATATTTATATATATATATAACACGCTAGCGGCCATAATTTTGAAGATATTTGAACCAAATTTTTATATGTTGTTTCTAGGCTTAATAGCTCGGTTAAGTTCGTTAATGAGCAAAATCGGTCGCCATCTTTGATCCAGAATGGCCGCCGAACCCATTGTTGTATAGTTGTATAGAATACACAGCCTAAACCGCTGGGGCTATTGAAATCAAATTTGGCATAAAGGTACAACATCACTTTTTGATTATAAAAATGTTACCTAATGAGTTCAAAGACGCCATCTTGGATCCAAAATGGCGGACCTAAAAATCCATTTTCCACACCGTTTGAGCTAGAGATACGAAATTTGGCATAAAGGTGCATTATGACGAGTAGCTTAGGGAAATATCACAACATTTGGGAAAAGTCGCCATCTTGGATCCAAAATGACCGCCCAAAATCCCATTTTGCACACCGTTTGAGCTGAATAAATGAAATTTTACTTGAAGTTGTACTATCACAAGTAGGTCACGACAAAATAAGAAAACTTTAAAAAAGTCGTCAACTTGGATCCAAAATGGCCGCCCCAAAAACCCAATTTCCAAATCATTGAAGGTAGAGAAACGAAATTTTCGATGAAGGTGTATGACCAAGAGTAGGTTACAATAAGTGGGGCAGATCTTCCCTTTGGGGGCGCAGCCAACCGTGGGAGGGTGAAGATGTACTCCGTGGTGGTGTAGTGCTGCAGGGAGATTTTGGTTAAGATAAAGGAGGCGCATCCTCTTAAAAGCACTGAAGTTGGGGGCGAGCCCCGGCTCCCAGCGAAACTTCGAAATCTACCTCAGCCTGTAGGCCTACCTTTTTCATTTTGGATTTGGCGTCCCCCTACCATTTTATTAATGTAAGCTAATTGCCTTTACTTTCAATAGGCAATCGCCACCATTATTTTTCTAGCCGACTTCTCCAAGCGTACCCTTTCCTTTTCGAACCCACTTTGAGCCCTGCAAACAGGTATATATGTTTATGTAGTTCTAAAAATGCGGAAGTTGTGTGTTAAAACAGAATATTACGCTACACATTATCTATGGATCCAAATCAGCTGAATCTGTTGGATGCGTGTTCGTAATTAACGGGGAAACCCATCAGTTTTGTCTTAACTCCAAAACCAACATTTTTAGTGGTGAATTATATTAATTGATAGTCTTAGGATTATAGTCTTGTACACCATCTGGAGCGCATCCTTGTCTGTACAGATTCGCTGCTCTGCAGAGTTTAGAGGGATATGTATCACAAATATCCGCTCGTGCAAGAAATGTTACTTACTTAAGATACACATCATTCCTTGCGCTGGTGGCGATGTTGTATTGCCTTGGATACCAAGTCCATGTTGGTATTCATGGCAATGATTTGGCAGACCAAGCTGCCCGAGAGGTGTCTTTAGCAGATAATGTAGCATATTCTACTTTAGGATATGATGATTTATTATGGACAAGTTACTCGAAGTTATGGCAGATGTGATGGAATGGAATCGCTGCCAATAAATTGAGAGAGATTAGGGTTGCGATTACACCATGGAAATGTTGTCGAGCTAGTCGGCTTGAATGAGAACTTTTATGTTGCCTACATACAGGACGCAGTCTCCTGAGACATGGTTATCAGTTGCTTTGTTTGGATCCACTTCCTTGTAACAATTGCAATGTAATGAAGTTTTGAGTATTCTTCACCTGGTTATGATCATCTCATACTACGTTTTAACATCCCTAATGAGGCGGTGTCTCTCTTTGGGTATGTATCCGGATGATCAGGCATGGCCAACTGCAGGCACATAGTGTAATGTTGTGTTGCCCGAGGTAAGGTAAAAATTATATTGCAATACGTAATTTAATTTAAAAAAACAACAACTTATATTTACAATCAAGTACTCGATATTCTACTCCCAGTAGTAAAATAATTTAATAAAGATAGAAATTAAATATTGGGTAAGTGCAAAACTGCTACACGTTTTCACATGTTACAGGTTAGCGGAGTACCAACCTCACAGATAGCGCTGCTAATGCGTACATCGGTAGCCCCCGTAATCAGGGGAACATTAGAGCAGCCACAGGGAGTGTAGACGAGCAGACAGGGACACTGAATCGTCTCGGTAAAATGAAGATCGATGAAGAGCACATAAGACACTTTATAGTTTTTTGAATTCGATAAAGGCAGTAATGCAACCTGCTGCAGCATTTGGAAAGTGCATGGAGAAGATGAAGTTGAACGGAGCACATGTCGGTGGTTTCGAAAATTCAGGGACAGAGACGGAAGCAGTCAAGATCAACAACTGTCAGGACGTCCATCAGTGTTTTCCGAAGATGATCTCGACGAGGTCAGACGAAACAGCCTGAACCCAACGGTAGAGGAATTAGTGGAAACCTTCCAGGGACACAGGACAAGAGCTGAAAAACGTATCGAATCGCTGTTTCAACACAAAGCTCGATCGTTGGGTTCCACATTAGCTGAGTGCAACTGAACGGGAGGAGCGTGTCGCGAACTGTGATTTTTTTCGCGGTGTAAAGATGGCCGGTTCTTTACACGCATTGTCACGCGTGATGAGAAGTTTGTCCTGTACCGGAACGTAAAGCGTTGAGGAACTGTTTGTTGCCTTTCTGAACCATTTCCGTCGACATCCAAACTAAACCTTCATCCCAAGAAGATGTTAAGTGTGTGGTGGGATGTCAAAGACAATTCACTAGGAGATCTGGAACCTAACCAAGGCATTAATGAACCTTATAGTGTCAAAAGGTAGAAAGAATACGAGCAACACTGCAATCGAAGCGGACATACCTCGTCAACCGTCAAGGAGTCATTAACCACCATGATTACGCCAGGCCACAAGCTGCTATCATCAACCGTCAAAAGTTGATGGACTTTGGTTGAGAAGCCTTACCCCACCCGCCCTATTCTCCTAACTTAGCCCATACTTATTACCACCTCTTTTGCACTTTGCAGAGCACCTTCGTTCGGAAAATCTTTGTTGTGGAGGCTGTGAAAACTGCCGTACAACAGTTCTTCGACTCCAAACCTCAGGACTTGTAACACCGTGGGGTTCATCTACCAGAAAGATGGTAAGAGGTCATCGATTGTGATTATACACAGTCCTAGGCAAGTTCCATTTTGACGTGTTCGAATTTAAATATGCACACCACAAACGGGTAGAGTGTTTGCTCCTTCCCAAAACATTTAATTATTTCCTTGAAAACAAAAAACAAAAAAAACCACCAAGTTGTAAGTTTGGCTTTAAGTTCTGTCTAAAAAGTGCGGTGCATTCCGTGACGCTACCACTCATCACATATTGGCCCTTTTATAGAAAGAAGTTGCTATCCCTGTTCTAGATAAAGTATTCATGTATATGCGAGAGACAAGACCATCAAATTCTGTCTGAGATGATTTTTCATTAGCTTTTTTAGTTTTATCTTGTTGTATTTTAATCTATTGTAAAGGCTATTCACACTTTTTTCTTTCTTTTAATATTGTACTGAAGCCCATGCACACCTTTTTCTTATTTATGGTTTTCAATACTGGTTTACACCAGGAAGTGTTAAGTTCCTTTCCTGAAGACCGTTTACATCTTCAGTTTTTGTTTCAATTTCTTAACAGTTAAATTTAGTCGTGACAAAGATAATGGTCGTATCGGGATCTGTATAAGACATAGCGCTGTTACCGACAGTATAATTAATCTAATATTTATCATTATCTGCGCACTATCTATACTATCTCTCTATACAGCTGTATATATAGAACTGAAAGTGACTGTTTCTGTTATCATCACGCAAAAAGAGACTGGACGATTGGAATGTTTTTTTGCACACATGACCATACATTGGACCCGTCTGGAAAGTTATCATATCAGTTTGATTCTAAAAATTATCTTCAGAGATACAGCTTGAATCCAAAATGGCGGCCCCAAAAAATTCATTTTCCACAGCGCTTGAGCTAGAGATATGGAATTTGGCGCAAAGGTGCCTTACCAAGACGAGTATAGAAAATATTACAACATTTTGAAAAATTCGCCATCTTGGATACAAAATGGCCGCCCCAAAACTATTTTCCAAACTGTTCGAACAAGGGGAAGGAAACTTGGTATGAAGGTGTACCATCACAAGTAGGTCACGATAATATCAGAAAACGCTAAAGAAAAAAGTCTCCATCTTAATCCAAAATGGCTACTCAAAACCGCATTTTCCAAATCATAAACCAGAGAAACGAAATTTGGATGAAGGTGCACCATCACGAGTAGGTGAATGGGGCAAACCTCTCCCACGGGGGTATGAGACAGATGTGGACCATGGGTGCGCAGTCCCCCGGAGAGTCTGGTTACGATAAAGGGGAGCGCAGCCTGCCACAGGAAACTAGTATTGACTATTGCCAACACATTTTATTCACCCCGCATCAACGGGGGTGAAAATCAGCTAGTTTAGTCATAAGTTATTGTTTTGTGTATGTAGGAGAGCAGAAGAATCTTTAGTTATCAAGAATTCATTTTTAAAATCGTGAATTGATTTTAGATAGTTGTGTGTTTCGTCCCAGCTTGTAAACATTGCAATGAAAGAGAGACATGTCGGCTGATTCCATCAGTGTCAGAAGGATAAATGCCAGAAAGGAAGCTGTTAGGTAATTAAGTAAGTAAATACATTTCTATTGAACGCAGTTTCAAACATTTTTTATGCAATTGAGAAAAAAGCTCTGTACCTTTAGGCCAGTTTTAGTAACTAAAGGCGTCAATCCATCAAGATGCCATTAGCTATTAAGTTTTAAAACCCACAAACATTCATGCCCCAGCTATGATTCGAACCCAGAACCTTGGAGACACTTGTCTCACGCCTCAGACCGCACGACTACCGCTGTTAGCACAAATGGAATAAAAGAATTGTTTTTTTTTCGTTTTTGGTTGAACCTATCCATTGAATTGAGGAGGATATTTCATAATTGTTTTCAGGGCTTGTGATTAAGTGAGAAGAAGGGACAGGCATTTCAGTAATATACAAGAAGAGCCTAAACTGAACTGAAGTTGCTTATTCGGTTACAGTTAAAGTTTACACATTGAAAATGATGATTTTACTAGAACGGCAAATTTGTACACTACGGAGAAAGGAGCAAATCGATATTCCAGGGATTGTCTACAAGGAATACAAGAACACGAAAAGGCAATGTAGAGCCTTTATATGTACATAGAAAAATAGTTTAACTACTCACTTCAAGTACCTTGTCTATTATACTAGCCTACACTTTCCTTAGAACGTACTCTACATCAAACTCTTGTGGTACTTAAGTAGAACTACATGATGTTACTCCAAAACAATTTCTGCTTTTGTATCAACTAGGGTACTCAACTGTTTTAAAAAAATTAACAGCTACTATTTCTAGCACCAATTCCCGAATTCTCTACCATCCAGCTTACTGTTTTTTTGGACAGGATCTCCGCAGCTAACAATTGGATGTGATTTCATGACTTCGGTGGTTCATTACAGCCCCATGACTATCTCCGTAAGACATCCTTCCGAAATGTTTTCCCTTATGATATAGAAACAAGCTTACGCATAGATGACAAATTCAACTGAAAAATTGCAAAATAATGAAATAAAAGAAGAGCGAAATGTGATTGTAAGGCGACAGGGTGGAGCGAAAAAACAGTCATAGTTGTGTGACTGGTTTCTAACAGTGAAAATAAGTTCAATTTAATTTACCTGAATAAGCCTGCAAAAGCTTTTTCCTGAAAAATAAATTCTTCCAGTGCCACAAGGGCTTCGAAAGTTTCATTATCCGAAATTTTGTGTTATTGTTACGAGTATATTGTGTATTTTACTTTCTGAACGTGAAACTAAGCTTTGGGTTTACATTTAAAACTTGTAAACATTAACAGTAGGGGGCTCCACAGTCTAGTGGTTAGAGCGTTGGACTCATGTCCGCGTGGTCCCGGGTTCAATTCCCGAAAGGAATCCCACTTTTCGGCGTCCACCCAGCGTCGTGAGGCAAATTGGGAAGTCACGTGAATGAAGACGTGACGGCCACACTCGGTCTGGTAAGCCCCTGATACGCCTGTTCGTGGTTAGGTACGCGCAGTGCTGACCACACAGCCGTTACTCAGGTGGACGTAGTTCCATCAAACAAGGACAGATGGCGTTATGCCAGTGTTTTTTTTAAACATTAACAGTTAACTAGAAACATGCAAAAGTAACTTTATTTATTTATTTTAATAAAATCGTTTTTCATAATCTTAAAAATATTTTTGTGGTGGTGTTAAGTTTTGCCCATTGATACTCGTGTTTTTGCCTTCTTGCATTTATTTCTGTTTTAGTTTCATGAACCTTCTCTTTTCCTTCTTTTCAACGCACTCTGCAGTTTTGCAGTGTTTCAGGGAAGAAACCTGTCGCACATGGTGAGCGTTGCAATGACAAATTTTGCACATTAATATATTTGGTTCATTCACATAAAACCTTTCATCCTTAAATTCCTGTGTTCTCTTTCATAGACACACTGCGTTTCGGCATTTTCTTGCTTTATGCTCCATTTAGTACCCTAACTTTCTTTCTTTCTTCTTCTTCAAGACTCCGCACGAGGAGATGGATGGAACCGGTAAATGCACCTTTCTTTCCAGTCAATACAAGTCTAATTATAGTAGTGGATAAGTAGTGAGAGTACTAAATAAAGTCTTTTCGCAACCGGAGTTAGCGTGTTCTCCGGAATAAGCAAACAAAATAAGAATTATAATGGCAAGATCGGGTAATAAGTGTTAAAAAGGTCTAGTCAGGGTAAAACGTCAAATCCTGTAGTGTTTGGACGGATATGGGGCATAAGTTCGGAAGGAAGGGCGAGGGAGAGGGGAATTGTGTAGAAAGAAAATGCATAAATGTAAGAAAGAAGTAATCTATATGTGTGTAATGTTAACTAATGTGTAAATGGATGGTCGTGTAGTAGTGTATGTATATCACACGGCTGTTCGCACTCCCGCACTATTTACTTGCGCATAGCCGCAGATCTTCGTTGTGCACTCGCTTTCCATCCATCACTGAACTCCCTACCCTAACATTCAAAACACGAACTTCAACATTGGCACCAACTACGGACAGAACCAAGCAGACGACAAGTTGCATTTGAATCTAGAAAAGGTCGAATGAAAACCACGAGTCGGGCATTCTCGATGTCGATTCATTTTAAACAGCGTGGCTTTCTACCCTGTAAATGCTGTTTGCTACTGGAACAAAAGCAATCCGATATTTTCCCGTAAAACATTTTGACTTATAATTTCAGAAACTAAGTTTGTAGAGAAGATAATTGCTTTAAAATGGAAGAGATCGCGTAGAAAGCTGAAAATCGTTTTATTCGTGAATTTCTTATTAATTTGCCACTTGGGCTGCAATACTCGTCTACCAGTAATGTAATTTCTTAGAAATACCGACATTCACGTTATTCGCGCATGCGAATTTTGTCTACCTCTACAATTAACTCTCCAACTGTCACCACGAGTATTCTCCTAAAGTAGGTGTGATAGTTACAAAGCTAATTCTAAATGTTTACAAGTTTTAAATGTAAACCCAAAGCCTAGTTTCACGTTCAGAAAGTAACACACACAAATTTATACACGTAATAATAACACAATTTCCGATAATGAAAATTTCGAAGCTCCTGTGACATCCGAAGAGCTTATTTTTCAGGAAAAAGCTCTGGCAGGCTTGTTCAGGGGTAGACTAAATTGAACTTATTTTCACTATTAGAAACCAGTCATACAACTTAGACTTTTGTTCGCTCCACCCTAACGCGCAGACCATATAATAGGGTAACGTTTTTTTTTTTTTTAATTTTTAGTATTAGAGCAGGAGTGCCGGCCGGGTGGCCGAGCGGTCTATGGCGGTAGGCCATCGGCTCGAAAGTCCTGGGTTCGAGTCCCGGCAGGGGCATGGATTTTAACAGCTAAAGGCAAATCGTGACGGGTCGAAGTCCAAAGTTACTAGACTGGCCCATATAAAAAAATAAAGAAAGAAAGAACAGCAGCGTCCGTAGTCTAGCGGTTGCAGTTATAATTTCTGATCAGTACTGCGAAGGAAGCAAGTTCGAGTGCTGATGTCAGCCAGCTGACCAGTTTTCCTCAGTTTTAGCAGGTGAATACTGGTGTGGTACCTGGCCACTGTCTGGCCCACCATTGCTCCGAAATTGTTTCACCGAGGGAGGTTATCCTTTAGATGACAGGCATAGATGATAGCTTGTTTGTACAGTCCATATAAAGAAAATAAAGAAACTTTCATACTCCAATTCCCTGTCTTCGTCTTTACACAATTAGCCGTTTTGAATGATGATAATGACCGTTTAAGATGTCGGGTGGTATTCTTGTAAGCGTTTTGTGTAATTAATAAACTGCGTTAATGATACCTTCAGGTGTCTGTTGTTGTTCTCTCCAACCAATTGTTATCCTTTTCAAATACTTTTAATCCATTGATTAAAAATACTTGTTTTTGTCATCTTTTTCCTTGAGAACATCCCTCCGGGTCCTTAGGTTATTTGGTGGTAACCATTTCTTTCCCCTTTTCATAGAAGATTGCGTCTATTCTTTCTTGCTTTTATCATTCTTCTTTTTATTCTCCTTTGTTGTTAATGACGCTAATGCATTAATTCTGCCTTTGTGTGGCATTGGCAGGTCGCTCTCTGTAAAACTTGAGAAGCGTAAAGGATTCGACACATTCTGGTGTGGATACGTTAATAGTTTTCTTTCATTATATTTTGTGATGCTCTTTGAAGACAATATGTTGTGGTAAAGCTATACACATGATTAATGCATGACGAGGGAAAAAAAGTTAACACTATAGGCTTAGGGCGGCTCCAAAGTATTTGTAATTAATTGGCATCAGGACAAAACTTACTTGGTACAAGGAGGTCATTGATACCCATTTTGACGTTTTAGTGTAATGGTTTTGATAATAGATCCTACCGGATTGTACGTCTATGATCCGAAGGTTAGGGTAAGGTGAAACGATGATTGTTTGGCACTGTCGTCTTTAAGGTAATGTCCTAAGAATGTAGACTATAGTTCTTTTAGTCAGCTGCGAACCACTTTTGTTTCAAGCGGGTATCAAACCTGGAACCTCATGATTTAGAAGACAATTGTTACAACTCATCATCCACCGGGGCCACAAAGATGTGTTTACCGGTCGCGAGACACTAAGTTTCATTATTTACATTTTAATATTTTAATATGCTATGTCGCAGTAGCTTAGTGGTAGAGAGATTACTCATCTCTGGTACGTGGAATCTCTGTTTCATGCCATGTTGGCGTGGGTGAGTTTACTCGGGGTTCTCCAGTTTCCTACCACTGTCTTCATTCAGCTTATTTTGCAATCATCATCTATTCGGCGTGAGCCAAAGTTACCTAAAGATCTTACATAAAAAATAACATTCAATCTAATCCGATGTTTTCTTTCACCGACCTCCTCCTAAACTGTAAAGGAAAGAACGCTTAATTTATATTTTAACAGTATTTTACAAACCTCACAGGACTATAGCGGAGGAAAAGAAAATCATGAACAGGGTTCTAGTAAAACGATGATGAAATGGACAATGTTTAGAACAAAATTAGGTATCAGTATTTCTATTTTGGCATCACTTTACTTTTAATATTGAAAAAAAAAAAAAAAATCTTTTATAAAGTGACTTCACACTCTACATTGCCACAAATATTCAGAATTGTGTGATTAAATAAAAAAGCTAAAAAAGCTTATGAAATCTTGATGTACTAATTACCGAAGAGCCGTAGCTTAGATGGTAGAGCGTTGGTTTAGAATTCAGGAGGTCCTGGGAACGATCCCAACGGCCACCCTTGCTAAATGACGTTTTGTTTAAAAAGATTTTTTTCTCAGCCACACTAGGCAAATGCCAGAATGGTAGCTTCAAAACTAGGTCCTGGCCGACGATCACACTATCGCGCCCTGAGTCTTAGGACATAAATATAATTGAAATTCAAATGTGCTAGTTTTGTCCAAAGTTACTTACCCCCAGTTGACGGTATGCAGTTTCTGGGACACCCTGCATTATATAGAAAATAATTGAAATTTCTAAATACTGTCACATGCATGAGATTCTTGATATAGATGTGACTTAAATGGACTGTGCTTGTAGTAGCATTTTGTATAAGGTAGGGGGGGATGCAAGCTTGGAGGTTCTCTTCCTTTGACTGCAATGATCCCGACCCGCATCCTATGTGGAGATAGTAGAGAAAGAGAGTTTATCTGTAAACTACACTTGTTCTTCATTTGCCGGAGGTCATTGAGTTCCTCAAATTCCAACTCCCGCACACTTATCTTCATCTCAGAGACTTAATCTCTCTCTCTCTCCCTTTCGTGTACAAGATGCTTCTGTATAACTACGGACATAAGCAAGTGGAAAGATTAGGATTATGTGAATGAGGAAAAAGGAGACATAAGAAGGCTTGTGAGAGGTAATAAGATCCTTATAGCTTTCGGAGTTACGGTCTTTCCTCCAAGCTATGCGTTTCTGTCATTCGGAACCAACTGCTCCTATGGTTTCAAATGCGGAACCAACGGTTACAATTGGAATAAGGCCTTACATGTATGTGTCCATAGCAACGTGTGAGTTGAATACTGTATTTAGAAGCAAGGGTGTATCAAAAAATGCTCGTACTAACTGTGTAATGCGTCAATGGCAACACAGGGTTGCGCGCGCAACGAGAGCGATCTGCAATCTTGATAAGTCCAAATGACATCGCTGTGTTAACATCAAGAGGTGTTATAGTGGTGTTTTTGCGATCGCGTCTGTCTGGAAGTCTGATTACATCATCGACAGAAAGGTGGAAATACGAGCCAACGTGAAATTTTGCATTAAACTGGGCAAATGTGCCACAGAAACATTGGCTTACATCGGCGCGATGTTTGTTCCTTCTGCTCAGGGTTTAGCAGTCGGGAGACAAACTTGGGAGCGAGACGCCGCGTATTCAATTCCGACGTTAGGATTGTCTGCACTGACCCGTACGATACACCAACAATGTCAGCCATGACGCTGATCGTCCTCCGACAATCCGCATGCACAAATTTCCGAAGTAGTTGCACATTTTCAGAGATGATGCTGGTGAAAGGTCTTCAGATTGACGTTCTTTCACTTTTGAAGCATCTGCGCAACCTGTAACATTGCATACGACTCATTGCATCATCCTCATAAGCTTAGTGAAGCATGTTCAATTGCGTGTGCGCAGATCACACTTAGGATGTTTCTGACGAATGCGTTAACGAACACTTCCATTTTGTGGGCATAGATCAGAGATGGATATTTTTGACCAATGTGTCCTCAAGAACTAACATTTTACTGGCAATTTAATTGAATTATTTTATTTATGGCCTTTAGCCATCTACGGCTCAGGCCGGGATAGGGGAGGACATAGGATGCGGGGAGGTGTCAGCCAGGGCCTAAGTTGAAAGTGCCTGGTGACTGAGGAAAAACCCTGGAATAACCTCAGTAAGGATGGTCGGCCACTGGGGTTGAACCCACGACCTCCCGAATGCTACGCCAACGCTCTACCACTGAGCTACGGCGGCTCGGTACTTGGCAATTTAATATTTTTTGAAGCTGTTTTAAAACTTCGTGTTTTACTTTTATTTTGTATATTTCAAAATTACTGATGACATGTCATTAATATGTTACTAAAAAACAAGACTAATTGAACATTTATTTAAAAAAAAAGATTATAATACTTAATTTGAAAGTAAACATCTTCAGATTCTAGTTGTTTTGGAAAGGAAACTTTAATATCAGTTTTGAACTGTTGAAATCTACAAAATAAGTAATAAATAATTAAATGTATTAATTTGCCAAGGACCGCTGCAATAGTTTCGCGAACCAGCGGTTGGAAACCACTGCCCTAGAAGATTCTGGGATTACTAGAATTCGACCACTCCGGGGATCCCCTTGTTCTCTCCTTGCTGTGTTTTATTCTCCTAACAGGTGGTTTTGAAATTTGAATTTTATTTAAAGCCTGGCATTTTAGGCTCAAACCGGGATTGAGGTCGGTAGAGGATGAGGAAGGCATCGTCCAAAGCCTTTTTTAAGGTATCACCCCGGCATTTGCCTGGTGAAACAAGGGTAACCATGGAAAATCTCAGTCAGGATGGTCGGCCGTGGGATTCGAACGCACGTGCGTACCCATTGCCGCTCCGAAAACTGCGACGTTACTGTCTAGGTGGTTTCGGGGTATACTTTTAGTACAGCAACCGTTTTGTAATCTTGACCTTTTATTTGTTTTCGGAGGGATCTTTTGCTCTTATTTTGATTGGTATGTCTTTAAGTTGACTTAAGGGTTTCTTTTATATATATATATAAAAAAATATATAAATTAAACTTCTTTTACAAAGAAAACGCTAACACAATCATAGAGAAAACCAAACTTTATGTCAAGGACCTGCCGGAAGAACGTTATGGTGATGCAGATGTAACTAGGGATGGAGAGACCGAGAGAGAAATATGTAATTCGTAGAAACGACTTTGCAATCAGCTTAAGTAACAAGTATATTAAATTATTGATAAGATAAATATCAGTCATGTACACAGACGACATCTGTACCTCATGGATTAAATCTTTATCATTTGACATTTTACGACTACATAACAAATAAAAAGGGAACTTAAATAAATAGATATGGAATTGGGCGTTGTCACAACTTGGTAGCCTATTCCTTCGTAAGCATTCGCGAGTATTACGAAGAAAATAGTTCTGTTATTGTAGTTTGTCTTCGTTATAGTTAATAGAAATAGTCTCAGATTTTGGCAACCAATGGACGAGTTTGCTCAGTGTGAAGTTCGGAAGCTTGTAAGTAAGTAAGTAATAATAAACTACATTAGCGAAATGTTAATTTGGGTTGATTCTGTTTTCTCCGGATATGAATACGTTCTGAGAAATCAGAGTAAGTGGACGCCCATATTACTTTATAGTAGGTTAAACGTACCAGTTACTGACACTTTTAGGCCACGTTCGTTTTGAAGCTTGAAATGGAGATCAATTCTGGGTTTATTTATCTGTTTATGACTACCTTTTGTCTTAGATTTTGCCTGAAACTAAATATACAGTGAAACTTTAAAAATGCAGAACATGTATTTTATTTTTCAAACCGGTAGTGTGACCAATGGTTGGCACACACTAACCAGTAGTTGCCCTTTCAATCCAGTTATCATAAAGAACGGTGGTTCTTCGAGTGACGCTCACAAACGAGTCTGTTAGCGGCGCTCCAATGTATTCAGCTAGTTTCGGATCTAGCAAACTATAAGCCCGATTTTGATGCTTGAACTTGCATTTGAAAGCTCTTTGCCATACTAAGACACAGAAAAAAAGGGTCAGTAGGACCTCCCTGAGACCCCCTAGTGCGGCTCGAAAAAAAAATTCGAGATTTCACATTTCTGATGATAGCACTGACCCCAGATCATATAGGCAACCGAAACGTGCGAAATCGTAATCTACGTTTCAATATCTTTCAAACGTTGTATCATACGTCAAAATTGGTGAAGTCGTTCAAAAGTTATGACTTTTTTAGCCGAATCACAGAATTTTCACAAATGATCGAAAAGTTTGTCATTCTGTCTGTCTTTTTGCTTTAACCCCAAATGATTGGTACCAGGGGGTTGGGGGCGTCAATTAAGGGTAAAAAATGCTTATTTTTTTATTAGGAGTTACCGTTTTTGAGATACGAAGCCTACCGTGGTCCAAAATCGACCTTCTCTATGAAAACTATGCACTTTTTTTTTCTAATAGGCAGCCTTACAAAATAAGTAATATCAGTATTAAAACCCCTTCGGGGTAAAGGGAAGAGTGGCGCAAGAATTCTACTCACAAAAGAAGTGATATCGATTTTGCGAGTGATTTTCTTTGTGTCGCTATGGCGGAAGGGAGGATACTAAATCGTGACACAAAGAAAATCACTCGCAAAATGGATATCACTTCTTTTGTGAGTAGAATTCTTGGGTCTTTCTTCCTTTTACCCCGAAGATTTTTTTTGTACTGATTAGCACTTACGTTCACTAGACGTTTTTGAGTAGGTATATCTTTTTCGAGCTAACGTTAGTTGAATAAAATCAAGCCTAGTCTTAGACCTAAATTGCAGGCTGTCTAGACTTAATAGTACTATGGATCAGAACAAACTGCGACTGGCGTGAAGACGTGTGCCAGTCATTGGTAATGCTGAGACCAGTAGTTGGCACCAGCGTCAGCTATTGGTTCCTGTGAAGCTACATACTACGTGAAAATACTAGCTATCGTATTTTTATGTCGTAAATGTAGGAATGGCTATCTTAGAAATATGAAAATTCTATTTATTTTTCTTATGAAAAATGCTAATTATTTTCCCCCATGTCAAATAAATGGTCACTGTTGCAAAATGGCATACCAGTCATTGGCGCCCGTAGTAGCAATAACTGGTTTGGATAATGTAGACAATGATGCATCGTAGGGGGTCCCTAAATATTCTCTTAGTTGTTGAAGAAGGAAAGCCCTTAGTAATAACTAAGTAGAGTAAAATGAAAATATAGTTCTTAGCTTTGCTTAGATTTGATGAGTTACTTTTTAACTTAACGAAGCTTTCTTGAGATTATCGCCTTAACCACGACCAATAACAACGATGGTGTTTTTAGTGCCCAGAAGTGATCAAAGAAACAACAAGCAACGTGTCGGGAACAATATTAGTTTACCAAATCGTTTTCGAGGTTATTAAAAAAAATCTTGCGAGTGCTAAAAAGCTGGGCAATGCCAAAACAGGAAAACTTACCGTATGTAAACAAACAATAGAGACGTAAAGGTATCCCCGCAAACGGCGCCTGGGGATGTCTTGACCAACGGCACGAACTGAGGTTGGGTGGTCAGCCTTTACCTCTCATGGTACCCAGGACACTCTCTGGTACTCAATTTGACAGGAGGTTGAGTACACCTCAGATCGCCAGGCGTGGGAACACTGCGAGAAAGTCTCCAAATTCGTAGTGAGACGCACGACCGCTTGAAACACGGCGACTCCTGAAGGATAAAGAAGAAATCGAATATATTTTCTTTCGAACGAAATGTTGCTCGGCACTTTTGCCGGGGGGAGGGGTTAATTTTGAAACTTTGCTGTGGGTTATTGCTTTGATTTAGCTCGTGACAGAGGAGAAAGGAAAGGTACAGAGCCTTACAAAAAGGTACTACCACGGCATTTGCTTTCGAAACTCAAGAAGTCTCCGTAAAAGCGCAGTCAGGAAGAACGGCAGCAGAATTCGAACCCTGTTCCCTCCTCAGTGCCGATCTGAAGTTTGCCACCAGAACGACTAAATCACCGATTGTCTTTTTTTTTCTAATCTTAAAAAGATATATTATTCGCCTACTTCGGTTGTAGTGTTGCCGACGAGACGAGATTTAGCCGGTCGAGCGGTCTGCGGCGGTAGGCCATCGGCTCGAAGATCCAGGGTTCGAGTCCCGGTAGGGGCATGGGTGTGGATTTTAACAGCTAAAGGGCGAATCATGGCGGGCCAAAGTCCAAAGTTACTAGACTGGCCCATATAAAAATAAAGTTTACCAAAGATACGAGATTTAGTCTGTCTCGTCTCGAAAAGTAATATATTTTACATTACGAGGGCTCTGTCTCGTCTCGTCTCGTTTTCTATAGCCATTTCTCTGCCTCGTCTCGTCTCATGGCAATACTATTCGGATGTAACAAGCTAACATTCAGCAACTGTATGAGTGGAAAACTTTAAAAGATGTTATTCTCACCTGCTGGTATTTGCTTTCAATAACCCATCATCTGCGTACATTTCCATACTATTTTCTTCATGCGCTGTTCTTTTACCGTTCTTATTACATTCTCAAGGATATTAGTTGGTTTACCACCTGGAGAAAGTTTGCATACTCTCAAATAATCTGCATGAAACCATCGTGGGAGGAACACATCATTCATGTTTATTGTGTAAATAAGGATCGCATATGTGAGACACTAAATGTGGAGTTCTCAGCATGTATAAAATATTCAGAGATGATTTAGTGTGATCCTGGAATTCTTAACTGAAGAGAGAGAGATCAACGCTTAGATGTGATAAATTATGCTAATTAAGGTGAGACCCAACCAAGGAGAGAAGCATTGTTCCTCTGATGCGAAGATTCTGGTTTTAATATGTGGTTAGTAACCACAAAACAACAACTTTTGCACACACATACCGTTATAAGATCACTGTAGGTCCTGGGTGGAAAACGACACTGGCCTTCCTCTCATGGAAATAGAAATGCAAGCAGTTGTAGTAGATTGAGGGGAGGATGCCACACATTTTGGTCTAGGAGCCATTGTGGAGTAATTAAAAGAAACATGACAGTAAAACTTTGCACAGATATATATTGCACTTTCGTGACCTTACAGACAAAAGCACATGAAGCTACACTCATACACAACGGATATATGGACCTTTAAACTGATGTCTCAAAATGTGCATCTTACCCTATACATTAGTTTAAGATGCTCACTCATTTTGGGAGAAGATGCGTAATAAAGTGAAGGGTACACGTGAAGAACGGTCAAGGTCCATTTTTGAAAGTTATGAGAAAACGTATTTTAAAGTGTAAACACTTGAATTTAAAGTTATTTTTGCTTTGGACATCTTTGTTTGAGGTCGAAGACATGCCTAGAGCAAAAAAATAACTTGAAATTTAAGTGTTTACACTTTGAAATGCGTTTTTTCTCACAACTTTCAAAAATGGACCTTGACCGTTCTCCCCGTGTACCCTTCAGTTATAAGATACAAAAGACCATAATAATTAAATAAAAAAGAGCAACTTCATGGCTCTGGAACATTACTAAAATACGTGACAAGTATGGAAATATTTCGACCATTTCAGAAAATATGTCTTTCTTCTCTTTGACATCTGCTTGAAAGAGCAGATTTCTCTCCGTTGTGTGATAGTGAATGATACATCGATTTCATGCAGCAATGACTTTGTTTTGTGTGAAATAAGAAAATAGTTCTTTAACGTAGTAGGTACAGGTGTATTTCAGTTAGTGGAGTGTTGACTTCGGATCTGATAGGTCCTGGGTTAGATTCCCGCGGCGGCCATCCTGACAAAGGTTTATCCAGGTTATCCTGAGTAACACAAGTTAATGCTGGGATGTTGTTTCGAAAATAGACCCTGGTTGACATATTTCCTACTTCCTGACCCCACTCCTGTTCTGACCTCAGCCGTAGTTGCCTGAAGGCCATTAATTACATTCAAATTCTATTGAACACGTACGTAGACTACCAATGTAGAAATGTCCTTGTGTATGACGACATTCTATTCAAGAATAAAAGTTCAAAGAAATGCGTGTTTAACTAGAAAATACTGTAAACAGTCTTATTTAATGCAATACTTTAGGTAGTGGGCATCTTTCCCCAACCTTCGGAGTAAGACGCCACTATGGCTTACGGAATTCGCAGATTATCGCCACAGTTATAATCACTCACCATTGGATTCTATCCTGGGCAACATCAAGCGGCGGCAACAAGCGAATTCCTAACAACATTGACATTTTTTTCACAGTTTACTACTAATGGTCAAAGTATCGAAGCGTGTCAACACCAATGCTACGCGAAGATGCTGCTGCGAATGGTTTTCCGTTTTTTTTTTTTAAGTTTGATAACATGTGAATATTTGACCAGCAAGAAAAAAGATGAACTGAATAAACACAAAATTAGGCATTAAATAAAAAATACAAAAAGTAAAAATGCCTCTCCCCAATCTCCACGTGCTTCAAGGTTCCTTAATAATGAATGATATATGAAAATGATACTCTGAATGTCTACCTTAAAACTCGTGTATGAATATTATTTATGGCCTATAGGGATCTTAGGCTCAAGCCGGGATAGGGGAGGGGAAAGGATTCGGGAAAGTGTCGGCCAGGACCTAAGTTGAAGTTGCCATCCCAGCATTTGCCTGGTGTGACAGGACAGTCGTTGGAAAAACCTCAGTCAGGATGGTCGACCGCTGGAATCGAACCCACGACTTTCCGAATGCTACGCCAATGTGTTACGTAATGTTTTTCTAAACTAGTATATGAAAAAAAAAAGCACCTGGGCGGAATAAGGGAGGGGGCTAAAAAGTCAGTGCTGTGCTCTGTGTGCGAAGAAGTTAAAAGGACGTAGAGAACTACACAATTATTGTGCAACGAGTGAGTATCAGCACGCTAATTAGCCCCTCCATTTTCACACAAATCTAGCCTTCTGTCATGACATTAAAATTTAGTTGATTATGCGGACTTACTATAGTAACTTCAATTATCTTCTTTTGTTTACGTGTCCACTGCTGCTTGCCAATAGAATTTGCACTCTAAATAGGACCTGCTCGCTGAAAAGCTTTTCAAATATTGTCTTAGTCTCCGTCCAGTTTAGATTTTATTAGCCGGATAGAACAAGAGCCAGCTGATTAAATTAAATCGAACAACACAGAAGCCCTTATCTAGAAAACAACGACGAACATTATATGATTTATTTCCTCCAAATAACTATCATAAAGAGCTCTCTATTTTTTTTTTCAGTTTTTTCTTTCCTAATTTATATTTACGACTTATCGTTTCATTATTTTTATGAACAGTTAAATGATGATGTTACCTGAATAGCTACCAGACGTAGAAGAAAAAGTCGTGGCGAAGGCTAATAAAACTACGGTTCCTTAATGACGCCATTGGACAAAGACTATTCCAAAGACTGTCTCGTAGGTAGGTTCTCTTAATGGTCATCTTCTATTTGCAAAATATGCGTAATTCTCTCTCTCCCTCTCCACACATGCACACAAATACACAAACATATCATACACAAAGGGTGTTTGACAAGTTTCTAACCCCCTCGTAGAAATACTGTTACTGTGTTTCATTACTTAGATGTATTAGTAATACATGCAGAAGCTGTCGTGCCAGATATTGTAAGGTTGGTGATGACAATTTCGCCATGTTAAGCATTAACATAAAAAAAAGAAGAAAAAAAAGATGAGATTGTTTGAAACAAATTGACTTACGCACGTTGGAGGCTGATCTTTTGTTTGTTTAAAGAAATATTAATGAACGCTCTCACTCGACTATTAGCTGTCCAGGAATAAAAAGAAAAGAAAAACTTTCCAAAAGGTGAAATTGGTAACTCTTTGCGCTTAATTTCTCCAGCCTATTTCTAAATTGTTTGTTTAGTCTCCAATTGGCGTATCTTCCGTGGTTCACCACCATTACATACTAATTTGTAATGGAACGAATTGATAAATGGTGAAGGAAATTTTTCACATTAAAAATCTTTCGCAGAAAATCTATAGGTTCGTTCTTTTCCAGACATACTTCCAAATCTAACATCCAAAACTAAAATTCAAATTACACTTTTCTTTTTTTAAAAACACACACACAAATATTTGGGTCAGTTGTTTTGACGTGGCGAAATTGTCAACACTAAGACGTTTCAGAAATATTGGCTGAGAACAACCGAAATAAAAGACAATCATAGAGCGTAACTAACGTGTAATATGAAGAGCATTTTGAACATTTCAGTAAAGCATGAGAATCAACTGATTAGTATAATTAAGAATAGGCCATACTTACGGAAGCAGAAGTCATTTTCATAATTGTCAGCACCTTGCATGCATACGATCGATTGTTGTGGGTAGACCAAAAGACAATCACCCTGCGCTGCTCTACCGAACACTGATTCAATGTTCAGGATCTCTTTTAGAGTGTTGAGAATAAAGGCGAGTGGCAGATTCGCAAACATGGCGAAATTGCACTCCTCTACCGTATTTCTTCAATCAAGTGTCTTATTTCTGCACAACCTAAAAGATTGTGATGTACAGAGTCATGGCGAACAAGCAGCCGATAAAGAACCTGCCAATCATCTATAGTACCTTCACAGGAAGGTGATGACTCCTAAGGAAATTCGTTTAGATATACAGCAAACATTGTTGGAACTTGTCCCTTTTTGTGCCACAGTGAAAAATTGAGTGGTGGAGTTCAAGAAGAATTGACTATCAAATTTCAATATTATTGCAACACTTGTGGTGCTTGCTATCAATAATGAAACTCTTATTTATTGATTCACCCTCGTACATTACAATAAATATCAGAAAGGTGTCTGTACCAAGGCAATATTGTAGCGTTGCAGTTAAAATTAAACATTTCACAAGAATTTTACATTTGACATTTATTACCATGAACATTACAGAAGGTAAATAATTATATTAGCAGTATAGCTCATGAGCGAAATGTAGATAATATCGCAACGCTCGTTCTATGTTCTAGTTGCCACATGCACAGTGGCGTATTTAGGTACAGGCCCGGGCCTAAAGCGAAAAATCTTGATTGAAAGCGGAAATTTCATGGCTCTTAATTCATGTTTCTTATATGCCGTGTCTACTTACAAGTAGATAACTATTTTTCTTTTTCTCATCGTAAATTTAGTCAGCAAGCATATTGGCATGCAAGTATACCGATCGTAAACTATTGTAATCTTGACATAAATTATATTTAACACCGTATTTACACCGCAAGTTGAACACTAATTTATCTGTGCAATAGATAAGTAGCAAGAGTGTAGTATTTCATTCATCATTATCATCATCATATGTTCTACCGAAAGCAGCAGGTCCTTCAAAGCAAGCTAAGCCCTCTACTTCATCCCGATCTTGTCAACGATTTGGATTCTTCTTCCTCTTCCTCTGTTTCCCTTAACCACACCTTCAGTCGCGTCCCTAGGAAGGTAAAAATAATATTCTAAGAAGGAGCGTAAGTATTTTCAGTAGGTCCGTAGCTCGGAGTTTGTTTGCGATTTGCAAGACTACAACTGAACATGTCTGATATACGGTATTTGCGGCAGTTAACGAAATTACGATGCACGTAAATCAACATGTTCATCACATTTGAGAGGCAGCACTTTCTGCATGCCTAAGGGCGGAAAATGACAAAATACGCCACTGCATATTCAAGAATAACATACTGAATCTAATGTCAATGAAACGGACGTACCTACAAGACTCGAACTGCATATTTTCAGTTGCAAATGCACTGAACTAAAGCTGGTTGTAACTTCATAATACAAACAGGAAAAGTAGAAAGGCAACAACATAATAATGTATGTGAGATTTTGTCATAGTTCGATTAACACAGTCTACATGTGACGTAATAATTATGCACAGCAGAGCATGAGGAGATATATTCTCGTTGATTTATTCGTATACAGCTGGTTATTCTATTCCTGAGAACAATTCAAATTAAATCAACGTCCGGAGGGTAATTAATTATTCTTTTGATTATAGTCAAACTCAAACTCGGGAACAAAGGGGAAAAAATGCCCTGATGTTATTTCACTCACTGAATTCTCTTCAAATATTTCATAATTCGTCATGTCCCTATAATTAAGAAATACACAATCACAGAGAAGAGCAGAGAGAGAGAGGCGGTGTGTCATAGATACCTAAAGCCCATAAAATAAATTCAAAGATAGAGAAACAAAGAAAGAGTGCTTTAGTTGTATAAATTATGTTCAAACATTCAGATACCTCCGGACGTTGTCCGCTTTCAAACAGAATTGAGAGAAAAAAATACTTTTTGTTAAAAAAAATATTATTATTATTATTACTTTTCTATAAAAAACTTTTAGAAAGAAAATTAGAAGGCATTTGAAAATATACGTGCATGAAAATCAGATATGGTCAAAAAATAACATAACTGTTACTTTATAACAGTTATTTTTGGTAAATTGTTATAACTGTTACGACCAGAACTGAAACGGGTCACCGCGTGTAGGCTTTGGACTCGGTGATCCGATGTAGACCCGGTAACCCGAATAAAAACAGAATTTATTATTATTATTATTTGCGTTTGAACAATGTTTCTTTCCGAGTTGACCAGGACCGGAGATGTTAACCCCTAGAGCACGAAAAATACGGCACCGAAATTCGCAGTTAATTATGTTTCCCAGATTAGGTCACCTATATTCGGGTCAGGCAGGGTCCTGGGTCACCAAAAGTGACCCGGTTTCAGTTTTGGTCACGTCCTATCGTTGTTTATAACATTAAATAGAACAGCGGAAGCTATCTCGACTCTGAAGCCTTGTGTGTCTTGTTTCCACCACCGATGAAAAAGACATGATCCAAGACTCTGACGCTGTTACGTGTTATTTTTATTTCTTTTCAGCAAGAGTGCGCGGCAGCCAAGCCAAAAATTGACGAGAGAACCCCACCGTTAGATTAGTTAGATTTGATGGCTCAAAGAGGTGAGATGGGATGGATGTCTTACGCACTCAAAAATAATATGATTGGAGTAACAATAAAATCCTATTTGTGATAGTTGAAATTGGGACAGCAATACTATGGGTGTTAGGTACCCATAACAATAGAGAAATAATAGCACATAATTACTTTGATTCAAATGTACAGATCATAATTATGATGCGGGCTGAGATTCGATTAATATTGATTTTGTCTTGATTAAAAGAGATATAGCAGTGTGATCACATGGTGAAGTATGGAGAGTCATTAGAAATATGTACGTCATCATATCATTATGATATAGTTATAATGACAATGTCGTATTGCTAAAGGTACGATATTTTATTGCCATTGCGAGCATGTGTGTTGCTAAATTGTCTCCGCACATGGTGGAATCTATTTCAATATAACATCGCTTTAATAGAAAAAGTTTCTTGTCTGGTGCCGCTAAAGTAATGCTATGGGCCCGCAGGGCCACCGTAGCTGGACTTCTAGCTCTGATAAGCTACTTTCGTCCTTCGAGTTAATTTGTAATTGTTTAGAAAAAATATTAGATTTATGTTTGAAATGAACCGGATTAAGCACCAGGACCCAGGCAGCGCCCCAAGCAAGCCCCCAGAAAATCCACTTTTCCCCTTTATTTATTTGAGAGAGCCTAAAGGCATTGTCCAGAAGAACAGATCAATCATAAGTAAAATTGCCAGAATTCAAGTCAGGTGAAACTGTAAAAGGATGAAGGATGTTTAGGTAAATGAAGGTGTTAAGAGTAAAATTTATTGATGTTGTCATCCAAAATACTATTTTGTAATAATTTTGTATGAGCTCAGTTTCGCATCCATGACGAAGATTTGAGTATGTTGTTTTGATCTTTTCACTGATTATCGTCCCTCCGATTATCTAAAAAAAGAAATTAACCAATTAAACAAAATCATCAAAAAAGAAATCAAACTGTTTAGAGAATAAAAAATTAATGAACATATATCTATTTTGCAGGAAGATTATTACAAAAATCCTAAAATATTCTGGAAAACCATTAAGGCAAAAACCAACAAAACAACAAGAAAGACATTACCAGCCCAAATAGACAACATTCCTATAATAGATAATAAAGACTTCACAAACATTTTCTACAACAAATTTAAAGAAAGAACCAAAGACGATCCGGATTATCCTGAAGAAATTCAGAGGGAGGTAGTAAGAACGTCTGAGAATATACGTGCCATAATAGATCATTCCATAGATATTGCTGAGTTGGATAGGCGGGATTATAATGACGGATTCAGTGACATACTTCTTGATGAAATTTCTCAAGAAGAAATCATCAATATATTAAAAAAGAAGAAATCAACAGCTCCAGGTCCGGACTTCATATCGTATATCGCACTAAAGAAAGCTCCTAATATTTTATTCAAAATTTTGACACGGCTATTTAATGCATCACTTAGAACTTGTTTTTTGCCTGAATCTTGGAAAGCAGCCTTCACTATTTTTATTCCGAAAGCGAACAAAAGTAAATCTATTTCTGATAATTATCGTCCAATAACACTAACCAACACTATTGCCAAATTATGCGAAACAGTCATTACCAAAAGATTAAACCAATACTTAGAAGAAAAACACTTAATCACTAATAGCCAGACAGGATTTCGCACAAAAACTTCCACAATAGATCAGCTCATCAGAATCACCACGGACGTCCAGAGAGCATTGAATAAAGGCAAAAAAGCTGCAGCGGTCTTCATGGACTTGACCTCGGCGTTTGATACCGTCTGGCATGACGGGCTCCTATACAAGCTCTATTCATTAAACTTACCAACAACCATCATTCGCTGGCTTAATAATTTCTTAACTAACAGAACTACTCAAGTTAGAACAGAGGACGTTCTCTCAGAAAAAATATACATTCAACGCGGTGTCCCGCAGGGTGCGGCACTCAGTCCGACCCTTTATCTAGTATATGTAAATGACACTCCAATACCACACAATATACATACAAAACTGGGACTGTTCGCCGACGACACTGCGTATTGGACCAGTGCTCGTACTGTGGAGGTTGCAATTAAACAACTACAGGCAATAACAGATGAATTTGTTTCGTGGTGCAGAACATGGAAGCTGCATTTGAACCAGAACAAAACTCAGTTCATTCTTTTCTTTCCGTCAGGTAGGGGAAGTAGAAGGGAAGCACAAAACTTCGCCGATGTAGGGTTGCCAGCTGTTTTTACTAAAATAGTACAAATTTAGTGCAAATTTATTAAAGTTTTCGTCTAAATACACATTCTGTAACAATTCGCAAGAGCTTGCAACACTGATAACCCAATGAAAGTCCCAAATAAATGACAGAAATTACTTTTTAATGATTTGTTACTATAATTCCTTTTATTTTCATGTAATAATTATTATTATTGAATTGCCTTAATATTTCCCCTTATACAGATGCTCTTGCATTATACGACTTCCCGATAATTAGTAAATGAAGCCATTATTGTGCTTAGATTATGGAGACTTCTTCCAATTCTCAAACGGGACGGGGATAAGTCATAGTGCTGTTACCGCCCATACAATTCATTTTATTTTTATCTTATCCAATTCTCAATGAATTACACAGTTTCTTAGTCCAAATATGTAAAAAGTATTGAATTTCCAATACATTATAGCGAAAACAACGTACATACCAATATTCAGAACCGGACCAGGGATTCTCTCCATTTCTCCATGAGTCGTACAACAGAAGCATTCATATGACCAGATCGATACGTTCTTTTGTCATCTCTCAGAGGAAAAAAAAAAGTTAAAAAAAAAGCTCTCTTTCTCTACCCCTCTGTATTACTTGCCCCGCACCTCCCTTATCTGGAGTAGTAACATTTGATATTTATACATAACGTTGTTTTAAACGGAGGATTGCCTCTCCCTCCTATTCTCTCCCTTCAGAAACAGAGAATTCGTGATAAGATACATGTGTCGCTCCAGTACGGAATCATAATCTATACTTAACTCAGGCAATAGAGCTCCCTCATCTCGTGTTGATTGAACATGAAGATTTTTCGTGTCCTCTTAGGGGAGACAGATTACTCCTTCCCTCTGACCACTTGCTTCCCAGGATGTGCATTACCGATCAATAGTTATAGATGAGGAAGGAAAAGTCACGCAAACATACATACATACAGAAGAGCCAAACAGAGAAATAACAATTTTTAGCATACTCAAACACACACAGATATGCATACATACAGATACACATGAAGTTAGCTATATGACGCATTTAACGTTATTGTCTGTGGATTTTTATAGCTATATTCGGGTCAGTGCATTTGAGATAAAGGATGTTCACAGGAGATTAATACAAGTCCAAATTATATATTCCAATGTTTTAATGTAAATATTCACAAGAAACCGTATTTCTAATACATTTTTACAAATAATATTAAGTTGATGTATCATTTCTATAATATTTCTGGTTGAAATAGCAATGATTGTAGAGCATAAGTGTGCGATTTTGGCTTCAGATGCATATAAGCAGCGTGTAGACAGTACGTTGTTGGAACAGCTATGTGATTTAAAGATGCGTAGCCGCTGGATCAGAGGTTTAGGGTTCAATTCTGGGCAAAGCAATACATGTTTAACTAGGGGAAAGCAGGCTAGCTGCCATGACTCGAGATTTGAAGCTAGCTACGTCTACTCAGAGAGAAGAGGACCGGTCGATATGGCATTAGAACGTCTCAGGATTCAAGCCTGGACATCTTTAACTAAAGAAAGGAGGCCTACTCGGTATAGTATTGGAGTTCGAAGCTAGTTACTCCTACCTAGAGAGAATCGGGATCGAACCGAAGATCCCGCATACCAGAGATGAGCGATCTACAGCTGACCCACCGCGGCACAAAACGAATCTGAAGCTGGCTGCTTTTTCTCTTGGCTTGTTCACTTTTGGTGTTGCACCATCCATAGCTGAATGATGGTTAGGAAATAGTGCTCTTTCTAGTTTAAAGTCATTTGGCGGTAGACCAATGTCGTCAATGAAAAATACAATCTTAAGTTATGTGTACAATCACAAGGGAGGCCTACTCGGCACGGCATCGGGGCTCAAACCTGGCTACTCCTGCTTACGCCTACTCGGTACAATATCGGATATAACTCTACCTTTACTTAATAGGAAAAAAGCAGTATAGTTGGGATTCGAACCTAGCTGCTTCCACTTTAAGGGAAAGACGCCCAAACAGTAGAGCATTGGATTCCTTGGTAAAGGCGGTCATGCACGGGACTTACCTACGCAACGAGGAGTCGCTAGTAGCTCGAATTCAAATCTTAACCAATGTTCTCTCACCTGGCAGTTGGTAAAGGTGGTCGATACAGAGCTTCAGGAGAGGAGATAACTACGTCGTCCCGATTAGAACATTGTATATATGTAGTTATCACATACGAGAATTCCTGGTATTCTTACGTCTTCTAATAGGGAAAAAGCATAGGATTCACCGGTCGACCAGAGAAAGGAAGGAGGGATAAATTAAGATTTTTCTCTTTCCAGGCAGCTCGCGCGTATGATAAAACGTAAATATGAGTGTTTTGTTCCAAACGGCCATTATACCCAACTTTGGAGAGATCATCGGTTCGGTACCAGCGGCTGACTGTCCCGACTTAGGTTTTCCTCAGCCACTCCAGGGCATGTACCGGGTTGGTACCTTCAATTTATGACACGGTCGACTCCCTACTGCGTTTCCACCGGAGTGATCCATGTAAACTCAACAAGTCTGTTGCCCTGTTAATCGGCATATTGTTTCTTGATGCCGCGTGGATGGATCGACATGGTCACATTTCAAGGGATGTTTAAAGCTGAGAACGGAGTGGTTCGGAACCCACTTTACAGAGTAGGACCCGTCCTTAGCTCATCAGTACATTTACATTTAGGATTAGTTATGGCTCTTAATGAAAAGCTTCTTAAACTAAATGACTTCACATTTCAAGGGGGCTTGGAAACTTTTTCGCAGTATCCAACATTCATAACGAGTGCGTACCACATAGAGATAACTTTAAGGAACCATCCACTTTTCAGGGTGCCCAGGGGACTTGTTTCTTAACCACTCTTGTAGAAAATAGAGATGATTTCTTAACGAAAAAACCTTCTTCATTGCTCCAGTTTGAAATGAAAGATGGCGATACGGGAGCCACTTCTTTTTATCAGAATCGAACCAAGCCGACAACTCTACCGATCAACCTAAGCTTTTTATTGAAAGATCGCTTGCAGAATCAGGTTTTGATGCAGTTATTAAGTAAATCTAAAGGCATCTTTAACTCAAGAGTTATTTGTACTGAAGCTGACATCTGTATTAGCCGCGACTTTATATCTCAAGAAGTAGTTATTAATTATATTGTTTTGATTCTTCTTACATTAATAGACATTGGATTTGTTTTGTAGGACCCCTGTTTACTTGAATGAAGCACTTTATGATGCGACACCATTCTTATAGAATACAACTTTAGCGGTCCCAGCAGACTCATGGATGCTTTTGACTACAAGACAATACTCGAACCATGAAATCAAACAATTACTAGAATGGTTAGGGAAAGATTGCCTGA
>JAGDQP010021146.1:17143-32171 GCA_022664845.1 Lepisma saccharinum | reverse complement strand
CCATTGGTTCACAATACCGATTGTCACTGTCACTTGTTAATGGGACTTAGTCTAGTGAGTGATTAGACAACAAATCAAATCGATTAGACTAAGCACCCCGCCTTACTTCATGCCGTGGATCGAGAATATTCGGAGCCCTACCTTCACATACACCATGTGCCTTTAACCACGCGTACCCATCGGACAGGGAATACCTTTGCCTTTAGCCAAAATGCCTCTTAAATTCTAGTTGCATCAAATCAGGGATGCTCGACAACTACACATATATTTCCATATTATTAAAGAACTTTACATTTTCTTTCTTTTTGCTTAAAATCTCCCTTGTTATTCTTTTAAATATTTAGACATTTTACTAATTCATTGATGTAGGTTGGAAGGGTACGTAATTTAAAAATTTTATGCACTTTACAGAAATATGTTTAATATTTTTATTATCAAAGTCGCATTGATTTCCCTTCAACATCTGTTAGCGTTGTGGTGCCATCTCTTAGTGTTCTGCCGAACTACGTGATTGTTTTCTAAGGCTGAGACGCTTACATAAGAAAGTATATACAAAATAGCATAATGCAGGCAACACTAGCTCCATCTCTTAATGATGGCGTCAATTAGATGTTCGTTACAGAAATAATGCAATAAGTCAGTTTATCGTGTTGGTTTAAATTGATAGGTTTTTCTTTTTAGACATTTTAAAATATTTCTTCTCTTTTCAAAATCTTCTTTCATTAGAAACAAACGAAAACTTGTTGAATGTTGTGTTATATGGCTTTTAAAATCAACCTTCATGGCGAATTTAAGCTTTTTTAGCTCAATGAAAAGTGTACTTTTGGTACCTAAGGTTGGAGGTTGACTTACGCAACTGATTAATTGATTTTAAAAAAATCCAATCTATCTACTAATAGTCACGCCAAATTTCAGCCTTCTAGTCCAACGAGAAATACTCGAAAGCCGCTGAAAGGGCAGACATACAGAAGCGTCTGGGGTTTTATATGAGTATGTAAATTTTATTTGTACGTTTCAAAATATTTCCATGTATTTTATTTATACACGAACAATTTACCTCTACGCAAGAGATATTTAACGTGCCGTGAACTAAAAAAAATAAAAAAAGCTTTATAACCCTGCAAAATACTGAATAATAATTAAATAGTAAAAATTCTGAATATAAAAACCAAAACGCTAAAACTAAAGACTAATCAAACAGAAGCAGTTGTATAATATTTATTAACGTTCCAGAAGTTTAACACCCTGAACTTTGTTGCGGAAACAAAAGATATTGAGAAACACTCGCTCTTAAGAACCTGCTTGCTCTAATGGATAGAACGTTGGATTGCTAGTAGTGAGACATGGGTTTGATTCTCAGTTGATATTTCTTTCTTATTTTTTTACTTCTAAATAATTGTTCCTCTCTTAACATTTAACAAAATTCACAGAAATAGCTTCGGAACCTATGGTTAATTTTTCTTTTGCATTTTTTAACATTTACAGAACTCATGAACACAGGTAAGACAAGTCAGATTAGATTCTTGTTTCATTATACGCATTATCAAAACTTTAGGCACTTAACGGAAATAGCTTAGAAAAGTCACGTTAGAGAGGATTTCTTCTTTTTTTAAATTTCTACGCGACACAAAATTACCCAATCTCTCTCCGTGCTGACGTAATTTTCGCTGGGAATTACTTCGGCGACCGACTCGCTGGCTTTACGCACTCACCATCTATCTGCGTTTTCGCCATATTAGTAGTTTGTAGTAGTAGTAGCAGCAGCAGAAAAAAGTTAGAGCTGCGCTTCTACTTAAAATCGCAAAGGATCCGGTCCATTTATAGCATTTTAGCCATACAAGCATTATTTTTTATAAAATAGGATGGCAACACTGATAACTGCAGTGCTTAATTTCGAAAAATTCACAGTACTTGTGTCGAATAATTTTTATGCCAAATTTGTCGCAGCTAGGTGTAGCTGAATGGGAGTAATTTAAATAATTCATGAATTTTAATAAATGTGCTGACAATACTGAACTCGTACACGAGTCAAGACTATTTTGGCGGCTCTGAGCTAACCTAACTAAGACCTTTCGAAAGGCACATAATGTATGTCTCTACACCTTATGGTTCAAGAGAGATATTTTGGCATGGACTGACAATACTGATAACGGGATATCTGCGGAGCGGGAATAGCCGTGGTATGTTCTTACTGCGTCAAAAAATGTTTATGCCAAGTTTAGTGCTGCTATGACTAAAATAATGGAAGCAATATGAAAAAAGATAACTTTATAGAAAATAGGCTGGCAACATTGGTAAGTGAATTTCTCGGCAACGTATGCTCTCTGAATGTATTTGTATTGCGTCGAATAATGTTTGGTGCAGCTAGGTATAACTGAATGGAAGCAATTTTAAGAATTGATTTTTTAAAATGGGCTGGCAATACTGAATGACTTCACCAATCAAGACGGTTCCAGGGGCTCTGAGCTGGTTTAACTAAGACTTTTCCAAGAACATCTCAAGCATCTCTCTACACCTTGTAATTCCTGAGATTTCATTTCTAGACACGATCGGACGGACTAACACCATTAGCGGGAATGGAAGGTCCATTTTGCTTTTGCTATTAAGAGACCTAAAAGCAGTGGTAGCCGCAGTAGTAGTACGTAGTAGTAGAAGTAGTAGAGCCTACGTCACATTAGAAAATAAAGCTTATGTAAGCCTTCACTGTTCAACTTTTTAACAATAGTCAACTATGGACCATAATCGTATTTTAATTTCAGCGATGGCCGCTCAACGGATTTTGCTGGAGCCGATTCGACAATGCAATGCAATCTCAAATTCACTGTCACTAATCATGGGCGGATTTATGATGGCGCATGGGTGGCATTGCCCCCTAGTTATTTCAGAATGACTAAATGTTTCATTCTAAACGATAGCGTTTAAAGTAATTTCCCCCTCTCTCCCGCCCATGTGTCACTTCCACAAGAAATAAATAAATATGTAATTGAAATTGTAAAGGTCTATATGGATTACTCTGTATTAACGTTGCCATTAGTATTTAATACAAGCGATGGTAAACCAAGGGGGAACCCCCAACAGCCACTGGTAGGTAAACTAGCCTAGTATGACCTAGACTCAAGAACTAACTTAAAGCTTCGAAGCTCATTAATCTTCTCGGAAGATTTGGGGCAATTACAGCTAGCGTTCAATAAAATAATCATTCAGTTGTTTTATTCAAGAACGTTTCTGACACACATTACTTTACGTTCTTAACCTCTTTAAAAAAGTCAATCCGTTTTCAGATTACGTTTCTTTACTAAAAATAGTAAACGATTCTTGAAATGACTGTTAAATTAACAGTAAAATATAGAAGTATCATAATTAAATTAGATATCAAACGAAGAAAAACTATAAAAATGAAGATTATCAATAGTGAACTACAATTTAAAAAACAATATGGACGACCAGGATTTGAACCCGTGACAATGAAATTTCATTATCAGTCCAGCCTATCAAACACTGATTAATGTTTATTTTACTAGATTTCAAGGTAAGAGTGAGAATTGATACCACATTAAGTGCTTATAATTTATTATTATTATTTTAGAATCTTGTGTTTGATTTGTAATCCCTTATTTATTTGTGAGAATAATTACAATACATATCACGATTGTTCTGTAATGGGTTTTAATGTCGGATTATGTTCATATTTTTCAACGTCAGGGAACTTGCCTCTACTGCGGGAAATTTCCCTGTGCGGGGAAAGTAACAGGGAATTTGGGAAATAATCTCTAAAAACATGCGACGATCTTTATGTTCATAGCTGTACATAGAAAGGAACAAGATGGCGTAATACATTTTCATGTACTTTGTGTTGGCGCTTTTGAGGAATTTCAAACTTGTCTTACGGACCGGAGTTGCTTTACTGGCCATTTTTGGTCTTCTTTCACAGGAAATTGAGTTGATTTTTTCTTGTACCTTATGACGTATATTGTGGGCCTTTTAAAAATTCGGAAGCTTCTACTGACCTTAAGTCCTGCGGTGACGTTTAAGATAAAATTCTCCTTAAGTCACCTGTCGAGCCACATCAAATGTAGAAATAAGAAGTCTCTGCCTCTGTTTTTGAGTAAAAATTAATAGCTACTGGTTTGACACACTGAATCTTCTTACATTAGTTAAGTGCTTTTTATCGTACCTTTCCATTGACTAGTCACTAATAATGTTTATTATCAAAATATTTATTTAATACTCTTGATTTTTTTTTTTCAGTGTATCTTCGAACTACCCCAGAAGTGGTTTACCAAAGAATGCAGAAGAGGAATAGGTCAGAGGAAAGTGCTGTGTCATTGGAATATCTGAGATCCTTACATGATTCATATGAAAAGTGGCTTATCCATCAACAGCCGCATAAAGCTCCAGCACCAGTCCTTGTTTTGGATGTAGACCGAGATTTGACCCATGTAATGAAACTATACGAGAAACACAAGTATCACATTTTGGGCCAGGAACAGATGTTTTCTTGATGAATGAATTCATTTTATTTCATTATGGTGTGTGAAAACAGAATATTAATTATAGCCTGAGTAATAATACACACTTCTTTTAATATGCGTCAATACAAGAGGAAATGCAATTCCACTTTTAGTAAATGCAAAATATTTATTAGCGTAATTTACATGTGTATTACGCAGCTCAGTACAAAATATTATTGTAATTTATAATAAAAATATTTGCAAGAAAGACTCAACTATGTGTACTACTCTAATTTTAGTAGTAGTATGTCTAATTTTAATTCCAGAGTGAGAACGTTACTAATTAGTAGAAAATGTTTTATAGAGATCCAGTTTAGGTGATATTGTACACACACGGAAATTAAAACTGGCTGAAGTCTAATCATGCTTCAACAAGTACCCGATTCCCACTGTAAGCCTCAACACACACACAAAAAAAGAGGGGAGGTAGATGAGTAACTTTAGATCATAGAAAAATTCTTCGAGAGACAGAACGACATTCCAGCCTTCAGTTGACTAATAATGGTTTTATTCTAAATGGTAGTGAGCCCCCCCCCCCCCCAAACTCTATCTATCTGTGGGTGCGTGTTTAAATTCAGAAGAAAGGAAGTTTATAACGTGATGCAAGTAATAGAATTTTCCAATATTGAAAAATAACGTAATAGAAAACTGATGTTGAAATGTTGATTATTTCCCTAGTTACCTTTCCTCCTCTGTCTCTTCCTTTTTTGGCGCATACTATGTAAACTCCATTGTTCGCTCTCCTCTAGTTTATTTGTGCGTTGTATATTTTCATCTAGCTTTACCAATCCATTCCCTTTCCTCTCGACTCACAGATTGGATTATTAACGTCTCAGCGAACTTCTTGTGGTTTTCTTTGGATGTCCCCAAAGATTTTGGCAAAGTGGACTCCGAACTATTCCGTTCAAATTAAGGTCCCTACCAGGTTTGAACTCGGAACTACGATCACTGAAAATGACAGGATGTCTACTACCCTAGAAAACCTGGAATAGTCAGGAAATTTTATAAATCTGGATTACTCAGGGAAATTATAATTTATTAGGAGAATTCAGCCAAATTTATTAAATGGACCTGTCCACAGTTGGCAAGGCGGAGGTCGTGGGTTCCATTCCCATTGCTGACCAGATCTTTTCAACGTGTTAAGATCCTCTGATTTAAAGGAATTCTTTATTTTTCACTTGTAAAATACCAATAATATACAAGATGCTTGGACTTGGGTGGTGTAATTTTAAAAAAAAAAACCTAATCGGCAGCCTTCTTACGTATTTGAGGTAACTTTTCTCGAGGTACTTGAGTGTGTGGCACGACCCCTAGGTTGCAATCCGCCACTGTTCTCGGTACGTAGCCTGTAAGCAAGACGTGAGGCGACTCTTTCAAATTAGTTTGAATATTTGTGTTGTATGCAAAAATAGCCTTGGGTAAATGCTGAGGCCAGGAGTTCATATCTTCTTGTGTATAAAATTTCAAGATATTTTGTAAATTACGGCCTGAAATTTAGGCTAACCCTGATCTACTGTGGCTGAATTTCAGCTCGAAGTTGTACTTCTCTGCCAATTTCCTTACAGCTTCGCTTTTATGTACTGGATGAGATTCAAGTGTCAGTCTTTGGTGCCCCGAAAAACATAATTATATGGTTCTCTAAAAAATCGGTAACAGTTTGATCTGAAATTGTGTCCACAATCTGTGCGACTATATAACGTGTCGCAGCCTCAACTCCTAAATGGATAAACTTCCTCGTTTCTCCGTACGGGATTGGTCCAAAACTATCCAATACTATCCCCATGAGGAATCCGGCGTGGGATAGGCGTCGTGCTGACGGCCGTCCAGTCGGGGCGCGTCAGACGGTTCTTGTGGTACACTTTTACCTATCCCACCCCAACTCGGCACAGAGTAGGTGAAAAGCGTCGGCGCCAACCGTTTGGCAACGGCTCCCCAACTCTATCCCGACGATACGTCGGCAAAGGGTTGGGTTCGACGTCCATCCGACGGTTTTCCAACCCTTTGCCAGTGAAAAAAAAAGACTGCTTGCCACCGCCGGTCCGGACGTCAATTTGCGGCTGCCAACTGTCTGTTAACTCCAAAACAGAGTTGGATCAGCGTCGATCCAACGATTTTGCCAACACTAGCCGCCGTCTTTCCTACGCTTTGCCAACTCAAAAGTACCATTGGATAACCTTCGTGCCTACTTCTAGCCACCCCCAAAAAAGTAGTCCTGCCAACTCCAAATGTATCCTCGGCTAGTAGTCCTTTCTACCTCTTGCCACCGTCAACCTTATAAGGTGCGCCACTTGATGCCTTCCCTCTTTCTCTCTCTCATATACAGTATATATATGAGAGTGGGCATCTAAGTGGCCTGCCTATAAAGCAGACGGTGGCAAGAGGTAGAAAGGACTACTTGCCGAGGATATTCTTGGGAGTAGGCAAGACTATTATTCCTGGGTTGGCAAGACGGACTCAAGACCAGTTTAGGAAGATACACACACACACACATATATATATATATATATATATATATATATATATATATATATATATAATAACAGGAAAGAAATATAAACAGACATGTTTATAAAAGCATACACGAAATTACTAGAGAGAGATAGATGTATTGCACTGTGTACATGTCTTATACATGTGAATACGCATATTTTTGTATGAGAATTTCAAAATACAGGGTGAACGATTAATGCGTACAAAAAATGTAAAGGTAGGTTACCTGAGGTCAAAACAAGAAAAGTCCTCTTCAACTTTTGTCGTATCGGCGTAGTTTCGGAGCTACAAGGTGCCGAAAAAGCGGGGAAATAGACTTTAAAGGTCAATTGCTCCACTACTATGGGACCTACCGTAGTCGGGTCAAGAGATCACTTAGGAACTAGTATTATCCTATCCAAAAATGTTTCAGAATCCTCTAGTAAAGGCGCATCGAATTGTATGGAGGATGTTTAGGTACTTCAAATCTTCTCTTTGAAGTTAGAATATGTTGAGTGTGGGTGCATAACTTCTGAAAATATTGATTGCTATATGAAAGGGAAAAATGATATTCGTCATTTTCGATTACTAATAGAAAAATGACATGATTTTAAAATGAAGCCTACCCTAATATTGGCATTTATGCTTAATTAATACTTAACAGTGACTCCTCGAACCCTAACTTCTTCTATACAATTCGTTGCGTAATTATCCCAGCATTCTGGAACATTCATATTTGGATAGGGCACATACTAGTTCCTAAGTGATGTCTTGACCCGACTACGATAGGTCCGATAGTAATGGACCTTTAAAGTTCATTTCCCCACGCTTTCGTCACCTTGTAGCTCCGAATCTACGCCGATACGAGAAAAGTTGAAGCTTGTTTTGACCTCAGGTACCTACCCTTATTTTGTACGCATTAATCGTTCACCCTGTATATTTATATTACATGTACCCACTTTGCATTTAGTCGTCTTCTTGGTCGCTTTACCCGTATTTCTTGCCCGTCTTCCATCAGTTCTTTTGGCTACAGGACCTACCCATTTCCAATGCATTTTTGATGACCTTTGATTACGTAGCAATTCATTTCTCTTCCACTTTTTTGCTCTTTGTGCTAGTCCAAAATTTTTGTGTCGTCCACACACACACACATATATATATATATATATATATATACTGTATATGGTGTAGTAAAAAGTAATCCATTATTTTTGCATGGCATTGAAGGCTTGACTTACCATAGTTAGAATCATCCGATTTAGGTCACATATGCGCCGTTTTGTTCGATAACGTGTTGCCATTTGGAAGGTAATATCATGATGCCTCTCTCATAGAAGCCCTTGTCCCTATTGGCAAAAAATTGAGACAGTCGACGTTCACAAGCCTCTCTTGAAGCGATTTTTTCACCAGCAAACGTGTTCGCCATGGACAGGAACAGATGGTAATCACTCGGTGCCAGGTCCGGACTATAAGGTGGATGCATAAGAACCTCCCAACAAAGCTCCCGAAACTTCTGGCGAGTCACTATCGATGTGTGTGGCCTGGCGTTGTCCTGGTGAAACACAATGCCTCTCCTATTGGCCAAAGCTGGGCGATTGCGGCCATCAGACGGTCCAATTGTTGACAGTATAGTTCCGAGTTAAGGGTTTGGCCGTAGGGGAGCAGCTCATAGTAGATAATTTCCTGCCAATCCCACCAAACACAGCAAAACCTTCCTGGCCGTCAATCCTGGCTTGGGCACCGTTTGCGCCGGCGCACCGCCCTCCGACCATGACCGTTTTCGCGTGACGTTGTCGTAAGTGATCCACTTTTCATCACCAGTCACCAACCGCTTCAGAAATGGGTACGCTTTTGTTGCGATTCGCAGATGGAAATTCGGTCCATGAGGTTTTTTTTTTGCGTTAACTCGTGTGGCACCCATACATCAAGCTTCTTTGTGTATCCAGCCTTATGCAAATGGTTCCACACGGTTTTTTGTGCAATGTTTAGCTCTTGGGTAATCGAAACAGTGCTTACATGACGGTCGGACGCGACAATGTCCATGATTTTATCGACATTTTCGACACTTGGCCTTCCAGTGCGTGGTACATCTTTGACGTCAAAATTACCGGAACGGAATCGACGAAACCAAAATTGCGCGTGATTGGCTGTTACAGTATCAGGACCATAAACACTATTCACATTTGCAGCCGCCTGGCTTGCGTTTTCGCCTTTATCGAAGAAAAACTGTAAAATATAGCGTATTTTCTCTTTGCTAGTGTCCATTTTGACGCGCGCTCACACAACACTGAGTCAACTCATCACAACTATCTGAACAGTGTTTGTAGTACGCAATCTCATCGTTTGAACGCCATCTCGTTGAACCCGATCGGACTTATACAACGCGAGCTACAGATCACTGAAGCCATCTATTGGCAAAATAATGGATTACTTTTTACTGAAGCCATCTATTGGCAAAATAATGGATTACTTTTTACTACACCAGATATATATATATATATATATACCCACATAGCAGAGCACATCCCTGGGACGTCCCATTTAGATCCCATTACCGTCAGATTTCTCAAGCTCCCATAGCGATGTCCTAAGGACGTCTGTGGGATAACGCTGTAGGCAATACAAACAGTTCATCCCGTATGGAGGCCGGGAAAGCCGTGCGGGATTACCTATTTTACTATAAATTAAATCGACTTTACTAATTAATTATAACCATACGAAGTATATGATAGTAAATAATCAAAGTTTTAATGAAAAGTGCTTGGATGACTGCAAAGTGCTGTGTGTGTGCTGGGACGCGCTGTTCAATCACTCTTTTGTTTTATAACGCCAATTATAGCCAGGTGGCGCAACTGTCATTCAAGACTTGTTTTCAATGTTGTGTTGTTCTTTGCCCTGCTCAAATTCAAGATATTCGTGCAAAAGAAAAGATTTGATAGCTTAGAACTAATATAATTTAATTACTACGGATACTTGAGGTAAGCATATGTCAGTTCATATTGTTAAGTGCATAGATGTTTTAAGACAGCTAGTATATTGTGTATTTATTAATTTCACGTAAATGAGCTCGTGAAGCTGAAACTGTCATTACCTTATATCTTGAAGAACATGCTTACCTCACGTTAAATGAGGGGAAAGTAACATCAAGTAAAAGCGAGAAAATTTTGTTTTTGTAACATACACGGAAAGGTCAAGACACCTGCTGTGCTCAGCATTCTTTGACGGTGGGCTTATACACGTTTACTGAATTGCGTATTATAAAAAAAAATCCAATCTGAATTTGCTTTGAGTTTAAGGCGGTTAGGTATCTTTGGCTCAGGACGAATGGATGATGATAGATCGATATGTCAGTAGGTGATGGAAACTTAAGAGATTATGATCAGAAAGGAAAAAAATAATACTTGGTAGTCATTTAACATGCACCTCCAAAGCAAGAATGTAGATAACTGGTCCACCCTAAACTAATGCACGAAAATAGTTTCGTTTAAGACTGCCGATGAACAAGAAGGCTGTAAAAGTCAGTGTGTATGTAGCCCGTGTGAAATTTTCTAATTTCGAAATATCTGACAATGTGATTATTACGAACCACCATACAATTCGCATTCGAAAAGTCGTGGGCGTGCGCCACCGGCCGCCCATCCTACTGCATGATTAGGTTTTTCCAGGGCTTTCCCCTCAGTCACACCAGGCAAACGCCGGGATGGTACCTACAAACAAGCTTTAGATGACTACCTTGCAACACCTTCCGGGCTGAGGCTGAGATTCCTAAAGGCCTTAAATAAATTTAAGAAGAACACTACGCATATTTCAAATAGCTGCTTGGCATGTTTTGTTTGTCACGTTGTGCAAATAGTAAATTCGTTTGCTAATCCATTAATGAAAAACCACCTAGGCCTAAATATTCTAACGTAGCCTAGAATCGAAATTAATACCTACCTACCCTTCCCTGTGGGAGTTTCCGGGGTGCAGATAGTGCAACTGGACTTCAGAATTGTGAAACGTCATTTGTTCGTTCCCAAACGAACCAAAACCTTACTCTGCAAATTAATGCACTACGCACACAAATGAACTATAAAAGTGTTTTTCTATTTTCCACACTACTATTTACATGCATTGCATGACCGCAATATTTTCGTTGCCTTTGTCTACGATTTATGGCAAACTATATTTACTTTGCCACGAATATGAACTATTTATTTAACCTTTCCATGCACCCACTACAGCCAGTTAGGTAGTCTGTGACAGGATAGAGAAGTCAGGTTAGATTTTTTAATCATTACGTACTCTTGTTGCTCCCACAGTCTATTATAAGTTGCTATTCCATTTACGCACCCATCAAATTCCACGACCGTGATATTTACGTTCACTTTGTTTCTGATTTATTGAACACTATTTTGTACCGAATATTATTTACGCACCCACTACAGGTTAGTGTATGCCTGAGAAAAGTCCGGTTAGATTATATTTTGTCTTGTTAGGATGGGTTGAATTATGTTATGCCTAGTTTCTAACTTCTTGTGCATAATTACTAATGAAATTGTGTTTTTTTGGCGACCAACTTTTTTTTTCTTGATTAAAGTTAATGTAAAGCAACAATCTCCAACCCGAAATTGCAACACTATCTCCGTATATGTCTAATGCATTTTTATCGTTTCACGAAATTTCAATGCTGCTACTACAAAATAGTCTAGAGAGTTCTAGCTTTTAGGGAAGAAAATTCATAACCAATTCAAGATATCCCTGGGACGTCATTTTGCTATGTGGGATGTCGAGTGAGCGATAGCGAACGACGACGGGTTAGAGGAAGCCAGTTTTTTTTTACGCGATGGAAATCGTCTTTAACAGACATCCCCTGTGTCTGCTTCATTTATGATTCCAAGTGGAACGCCCGACGTATACAAAGGAGACGCTTTTCTAGCTTTTGGTTCGCATGAGGAAACGTTCTTGTGTGTGAATCTTGTGCGGGTAACAGTTCTGATGATTAAGATATAGAATAACCAAATGTTCAGGTGAAGTAGAACCCGGCTTAAATTGTCCTAGTATTGTCTCTTGTAATTCAGGCCTCTTCATATTTAACTACATAACAAGGTACCGACCTTTCGTGATTTTTTGGTTTGCTTATGGCAAAATTTACGAGCGAGTTTTCTTTGTCGACAGAATACTAATTAACATTCTTAGGTGTTTCATACCTAATACCTTATATTATCTGTGGTTTATAATTTTTGTTATATTTTATTTTCCTTTATTTATGTTATATGTTTGTAGTAAGACTGATAAGTATGGCCGGTTACTGGTATTTAGCAGCCAGTTATTGGTAACCCGTGGCTGGAAACTGGTATTTTTTGCTATAGGATCAGTTTTATTCTTCTTACAAGTTACAAATATATGTTTCTTCATTTTATACAGTTAATACATGACTTAAAGCTCTAAGCTATACAGTGACTCAAATATTTTTGTATCTTTTGTGCGGATTTACATATCACCGAAGTCAGAATTTTCCTGAAGTGACCGGAAACTGGTGCCATGAACCTACAACGATGTGCACACAATAAAAGAATGTCGAACGCATTGAATATTTTTAACCTAATATCACGATAACAGTGTAGGAATGTGCGTAGAAATTCCCTCTCTGATCCACACTAACGAAAAAAAAACTAGTACAAGGGCATGGCCACCGAAAATGGAATACTGATGCCTGAGTCATTCCACGTCAATTCAACATTCCTTTTCTATCTCACTCTCTCCGATTGTAATGATTTTTGGTAAATAAGTTGTACCTGTAGAGCATATGAAAAATCCTAAACTTTAAATTTAGTGAGCCGCTAGTTTTTGAAATATAAATTATTGAAAATTCGAAAAATTGTCGAATTTACACACACTCGCACACAAAAAAGGCTCGCTCTGTGTAACTCTTTGTCCTAGAGAGCTTGTGTTTAGCTGATTATGAAGCTACTGAAATAGTCTTTACAATTTTGGGTATTTTACATAGCTCAGGCGGAATATATGTATTTTGTGCCGTAATCTAGTCCTGAACCGCTCGATTTTTTTTTCATTGCTGCGAGATATCGATAGCTTTCGTGAAAAAAAAAAAAGTGTACCGTTTTTATTAACTCTGGTGTAATTTTTTTTTTTTTTTTTTTTTTTGTGCTTAAGAAACATTGTTTATGATTGATATCGGTTAAAGATCAGTGATTAATTGAAACTTCAACCCCAATTTGGAATTACTTAAATATCATAATTAACATTTAATACAAATTCCGAGTGTTTTTCTTCAGTTCGCGACACGTATTATACAAGGAGAAATATGTGATTTAAATAGAAAAAATCATCAAAAATTATTTTCTTTTTAAATCATTATTTTTCCATCCTGATCGAAAAAAGAACTTTACTTTTATATGGGCCAGTCTAGGAACTTTGAACTTCGGCCCGTCACGATTCTCCCCTTAGCTATTAAAATCCACACCCATACCCTTGCCGGTACTCGAATCCGTGACCTTCGAGCCGTTGGCCTACCGCCGCACGGCCACCCGGCCGGCCCATCCTGATCGAAGAGAACAAAACAAATGAAATATAGGGGGTCAATTCATTTGAAGCGGTTACTCAACCTATTTAACAGAAATTGAAACGTTCACGGTTGATTTTCTAATGTCTTAAGACCTTAAAACGATTTTAAAAAATATCAAGCGGTTTACATTTGGCAGCAATTTTTGTTACGCTGCGCACGCCAATTTCATCGAGTGTAAGGGTTGATAAAAACGTTCATTACTAAAAAATTGTTTGTCCTAGAAGGATGAAACAAAAAGCATTTTGTTTGAAATTTAACAAGGTAAAATCAGTTTAGTGATTTATGTACCTATCTTTCTCCTTTCTATGAAAACAATACAACTAAAGTTAAAAATAATTATCATGAAATTTCACTTTTAGGAAATTTTTCAAGGGGAAGGGAGGGGTATACATAATTTGAATTACTTTTTATATATAAGTATATTTGAGTAGTTTTACCATAAATAATACGAATGGTGATATATCTACCCGTAAATTTTTACGCATTTTTAAAGTGAATTTAAAAAAATCATCTTCGAAATAACTCTGATGGGGCTTGTGATAAAATTCTCAAATTAGCACATTTTGTAGTGTTTTTGTACATGTTTATAGCTTTTTTTACTAATAGAGAAGTTAGTAAAACAAAACTTTTAAACTTGACAAAACTCCGTTAAAATAATGCCATTTTGGCACACTGAGGAAGTGATTTTTAAGCGCTTTCTTGTTTTCAGTGCACTTTGATATGTTTTTATTGAATTTGTTACGCCTTTAGGCAACTAAGGTTCAGGCCGGGATTGGGTAGTTCTAGGATGAGGAAATTATAGACCAGGACCTTTCTTAAGGTACCATCCCGGCATTTGCCTGGTGAAACTGTGTACGATATGTTGTGAAATTATGTGGGAAGGAGTTAGTACTATATAAGGAATTGAGTCACGTCACCAAGCATCGCTTCGTTGCACTTCCTTCTGTCATGTGGTATACAGGCTGGAAATGAGTGTAGGCGCAGGATAAATCGTCCAAAACTGCTTTCTTCGAAGATCCTATAATTTTCTATTTGTAGGAACCTTCCACGGCTTCTGCCTTTTCTATCAGCGGCTCCGCAATCGCTTTTTGAGAGAGTCTTGGAGTTGGACTTGGTGTGGGGCCTCTCATGCTGCCGGACCTGCTCCGCTTTAATAAACTGGCAGTGCGGCTGGCGGGGTGTGAGGATCTCTCAGAACCAAACAACGAGAACACTGACTGCATGGGGAAGCACCAAGAATCAATCTACAGATCCATATCGACGAGTTTACCATGTGCGAAGGACACAAGCTAATATTTTCATTGTTTTTTTTTTAATTTGTGGCCTTTAGGCATCATGGCTCAGGTTTGGAGAGGATACAAGGAAGGTGTCGGCCAGGTTGCCATCTCGGCATTTACCTAGTGTGACTTTCTGTTTGACACTGGCTAGGCTGATCTCGTAACTTAAAAATTGGTTCCACACGAGTCCGAAAGCTCAGAAAAAA
>JAGDQP010021146.1:0-12143 GCA_022664845.1 Lepisma saccharinum | reverse complement strand
AAATTGTAAAGAAAGGAAAATACAGTTATTTTTAATGCAAAAACTATGAATAAAAACGTACAAAATGAAACATCAATGTACAAATGTGCACAATTGAATAACATTTACATAAAGGCACAAGCATTTAGACGTTCCTGTCATCTAGCTATCTCTACCAAAATAACGTAAGGAAAAAAAAATACAAGTTGATTAAAAATGTGTTAAAAAGGAGAAAACGACAAACGAAATGAAAATGGAAAAAAAGGACATTTACGATATATATATAATACAATACTGTATACCGTAATTTTCCTTTATATATATATATATATATATATATATAAAATGAACGAAAAAAGAAAAAGCCGAATTAAACATGGAAAGTAATTAGACATTCCACTACTCCACGTGTTTCCCTGAAATTGATATCTGTTGGTTTTCGCATACTTCTGAACTCGACACCAACATAGCCTGCAAAGGCACACACGCATGTAATAAAAAAAAAAAAAAAAACTTGCACATGTTTCCATGAGCGCGCTCCTACCCTATACGTACGTGACTTTAAAGGCCACGTACGTTGATGCAGATTGCAGAAGTGCGCGAGGACGAGCGTATTCGACGGACATCAGTTTCAGGGGACCATGTGGAGAAGTGTAATTCTCATTGATGCGATGATAGGTAATTTTACATTTTTTTAACTAATAAACTGTAAGTTTCTTTTGAATATGCAAGAAGTAATCGTTATCAACATACAAATAGCTAGGAAACAGGAATGTCTACACTTACATATTCATTTGGAACTCCTTACGTACTATTAATGATTGAATAACATATTATCGTATTATAGCAAACTTGAACAATGTTCTCGTTTTCAAATTAATTAAAAAAAAAAGTACTTGCACGATACCATAGGTACATTAATGTATTCATTTGTGATTCCTTCTACAAAGAAGTGTAATACTGATTATTGTATAACATATTATTATATCATATAGCAAAGTTGAACAAGTTTCTCATTTTCAAATTAACTTTAAAGAAGTACTTGTACGATACCATAGATACAGGAACATATTCATTTGTGACCCCTGTTACAAGAAAACGTAATAATTAGTTATTGTATATCATAGCAAACTTGAACAATTGCCGGCATCCAGAGTATCAAGAATACCCAAGGTTAAATTGGAAAAGAAAGAAAAAGAAGGCGACACATAGTCATGGTTATGATATAGGAAGAAGAATGTTAAAGGAGATGATTTTCTGCTGCCGCCAGTAACAGCCCAACGGAAGGTTATCTCGAAACTGATGCCAACTTAATTGTGCTTCCTCAGCTAAGGGGAAAAATGCTCTAGTGGCCCCAAATTAATTGTGCTGGAACAGCGGACAGAGAATGCAAACAAAGCAGTCCTTCCGACATTATACAACTCGCTGTAATAAACATAGCTGTGTTTCAAGTATTGATGCGTGAAATTGTTACAATTTTTCTTTCATTGATAACATTCTTATTACCAACGTTTCAACTTTTGCCCACAACAATCTATTTCATAACAAATAATTTACTTACAATTTTCTTTCCTTTCTGCTGTTAAAAATACCACAAAGGAAAGTATTGAATTTTAACACATGACAAAAATAAATGCCACACAGTCCTTTTTAGGAAACGTCAATTCCTAAAGTTCTGAGCAGACTGATCAGTGGAATTCAGTTTTCACAAACTTGAACATGATAAACATTGAAAACAGTTCATCCACTTCCTTGGCAACATTGGAATGCCTATCTTGCTTTCAACACACCCTCTGTCAGCTATTCTTGCAAAGTTAACTTCGGGTGGCTATAGCAGCATTAGTTCAAGCGCACTTTAGGGCCTGGCATGCGAAACGGTTAAGAAGTTTTGACTGCAGCTGTAGAAATTCGAGTGAAGGAACGAAAATTCAGAATGTGGCATGCAGATCATGTGAGAGGAGAACACAAAAGGAACGTCACAAGCGGTGTCTGAAAATTACAAGGTGTTGAGAAATATTGATAACATGGTATTTACCTGTAATTACTTGCAGATAACTTATTACATTTTTCGGCTTATCCTGAAACCTTCAGAGATGACGATGGCAGGAGTCCATGCCGATGATTTTCGAAGTTTACTCTTCAGGCACATTTTTGAATTTGAAAGGGTTGCTTTGGACGTAACTATGCAATTTCAAATGTGTGTTACAGAATCTCCAATATGAAGTTTTTTCTATTCATATTTCTGCTGGCCTGCAAAGGCACGCACGAATGTAATAAAAACCCACTTGCACGTGTTTCCATGCCGATGGGCACGTTTGCAAGTGGATCTTCTTTACTTTAATTTGATGGTGTGACAATAAACATTTTTAGTGTCTTTATTATCAAGAAATACAGTTTAGTGTTCTTTTGCTACACTTTCAAAGTGAAGTCTTTGAAAGTCATCGGATTGGATTCTTGACATCATCTCCAAAGAAGGGCTACAGGACAATCCGAAATATGGAAGAAGTTATCTGCAGCATATTACAGGTAAATATAATGTTATGGAAACTTCATACTGTCAAAAAATTGACGTACATGAGAAGTAATGGAATTTAAAAGCGTTTTTCTGGAAGGAAGTATGCAATTTTGAATGCATGTTGTGTAACTGCCAATATGAAACAACTTTCTTTACACATTAAGTGAAAACGAGTAGATCTATACAATGCATTCCTGTATGCATGAGAAAAGGGTGTTGAACAACCATCTATTTAACAGTGCAAAGAAACGAAAATACAATTCACTTCTTTACAAAACATGGTTAATTTTAATGTAAAAAAGTATGAGAGAAAATGTATGAAATGAAATATCAATGTACAAGAGTACACAATGGAATATACTTTGAATTAAAAGGTGTTGCTTGGAAGGAAGTATGCAATATTGAACATATATACTTCAATATGAAACAACTTTGTTTTCACATAAAGTGATTACGAGTAGCTATCTATTCAACTCACTGCGCCGATATGTGTCAAGCATTTTTAACATCTCTCAAAGAACAAGATACATGAATTGTTAAGTACCAGGTACGTATCCAACGCGGCGAGGAAGAAAGGAACAATGTTACAAACTGAAACTGGAATTAGTTCAAGAAGGGACAGCAGAACAGTGGAGGAAGGAAGCCAATGTGTTCAGAATTAAGACCATGAACACCTTACATTTATTTTCGTAAGTGTTTTACATATTTTTATGTATTTACATTAATTGTAAGAAAGTGCACCTGGTTCAGAAAGAAAGACCAGGGCATGCTGCGAAGGGAAGGGGCGCCACTCCCTTGGCCACACAGGCATGGCTACCTTATGCTAATATGTATTTACTAATCAATTTCCTTCAACTTTCGACAGCGTTTTTCTTCCTCCTCTGCTGTATTGTCCTTTCCTAACAGTGTCACTTTGGAACAAGGTTTCTTCCTTACTCGCCGAGTAGGGTACGCACTGAATACTTAATTATTCACGGGTCTATTCCTTGCAGAGATGATGAGGAATGCTTTACGACATGAAAGCTTGTGGAGAGTTCAGGTCATTGCGAGAGGGGTATTGCAACAAATGTTCCCGTCTTTACATGGCGATCTACGCCTGGTGTGTACGGCAACATAATGCACTTCTCTGCACCTGCCATTGGGAAAACCTCTAGAACAAGCAAGCCACTCACCTTAAAAATACGAAAATTTCTGGAATCACTCGGGTACGTGAAGAAATGTGTGATGTTAGCAAAAGCATGGCCAATGGCCAAAAAATTACCATTTTCTACAACAAAGTTCTTTATCAACACAATCTTCTTGCAAGTTATCAGTACGACCCTGTCTTGAACTTCACGAGAGGAAATGGTGAAGCCTTTAACTATCAGCTTCCACAAAGACCAGGTACTAAGGGACCTTCACTGTGACATTTGACTGCCTCTAATGCGGGAGCATTCCTTGCAAACATTTCCTCACCAAGTTAGAGTTCAAGAAGCTTCCTTATTACCTGCTCCAGAGGGTGGTGAGCGGCCCGAATAAGTCTTTCAAGTTTGTACAGGTACGTCTCAAAAGGAAAGCAGCTAAACGTATATAAATTGCCGTGCCTTCGACATTCGTCAGAAATATGGATCAAATTGTGGACGTTATATACCATCATTTCCCTCCCATACAACCTTCTGCAGTCATTTACGAACCTGACAAATAGACGGTAAGTGTAATCGCACCATTTTTCTTTTTCCTCATTGCAAACATAAGAACTACACAAAATGTACACTGATGTGGAAAGCAAAAGGAAATGTTGATAGGCAGATTGCGGCAGGATCACACGTAACACCACCGGTCAAACATACATCAAGAACAGACGAAGTTTCGTCGCCTTTTATCGTTCTAATATTTGTGCATCACGTGGATTTCGTGCAAATTCAAGAGGAATCCAAGGTACACTTTCTCTCAGTTTTGCAGTAAAGTCAATCCTGCCATAAGAAGAAAGCCTGTTTCTCATTAAAGGTTTGCCATTCATCCAAGCCCACAGTAATTTGCGGACTACACCTAGGAGGATCAGGTGCATAAAGTCCAATGGCACCTGAGAAACCAACCCAACACCTACTATCAATCAGTGGTGAAGTTCCATTATGGTGACCCGGATGCACCTGTTCACGGAATGATTCGTTTGTCCTCAACGGGGCATCGTTCTGAAGAAAGACCATGCGGCCATTGACATATTTGCCTTTCACACAACATTTTTCACATGCATACCTGCTGTTATGACCGTTTATGGCCTTGATGAAACAACGGGCAGGTGAGTCACAAACAAAAATACACTTTGAAACATCAAGTCGAATGAACTTGCCATTAATTTCCAAACCTGATGTGGACAACTGCTGAAATTCCAGCGTGAATTGAGAGATATACTTTTGGATTGAGTGTGGCTTCGGCTCACCATGATAAATTCCGGCTACGAATGGTGTGCACTCTTCAACTTCTCGGACAATACATAGGATAGGCCACAGGTGACTGTTTGAACTTTTTTGTAATGGGAAGCCCATCAACATTTACTACGAGAGAGAATGAAGTAAACGACTCAACGTTACTTAATGCAGACAAATTTGCCAGGAGGCATGTCCTGGACTTCGAAATTGTAATCCACTTTAAACAGGGTTCTGTACGTTAGAGGAACGTCGAGTCCCTTTCTCTTGAGTATGCTAAGTATAGTCTGTCTTCCCTCTTCGGAACCATTTTTCTTGAAAATCCTGATCTAAAGGACAAACTGCTTCAGTCATAAATCATCATTTCCGACCCACTCTTCAGCCTCAAAAGAGAGAGGAACGGTGCTGCCAAACTTTAGACTAACTTAAAAAACTCCTTTCCGCTTTTCTCTTCTTTTAAATCCCTTACAGACCTTTCCTTCTTATTTCCAGACAGTACAGTTAGTTAATTTTTATGAGTATCTGGCAGCGAATACAAAGGGAAACACCATTATGAGAGGGCCAGAGAGAGAGGCACTTGAAGTACGGCAACGCTGGGAAATTGGCGTGAGGCACGTGCTTCATAATGGTGGAAGGTTCAGGTTGTCTCATAAGAAAAGGGACTTTTGCTTTGCGACAGAGAATAACTCATTTATTGCACGACAGGAAACGTTATATTTTGCAGCCCAGAGGGCAATTTCGTCAGACACTGCTAATAAATCACGTTTACAATTGACTAACGGCGAAGCGTTTACCTCGTATGGCAGACTACCATCTGAATCTTAAAACCCGTCTCCATCATCTAGATGATCTGATGTGCCCCTTTCTGAGCTTCTGTCACCTGCTACTTGTGAACTGCTAACTAAGTTCTTTTCTAATTCGTCTGTGTTCATATGAAGAAAGAGGAAAATTCCTTTTTGTCTTAGGCATGTTATGGCACAATGAACTACGTTTCGAACAATGAGTGAATAAAGACAGGAGCCACTGTTGTGCATATACAGAATATCTTAAGGAAATGCCTTAGCAAAAATGATATTTTACTTGCAAGGAATGGTGAAGCATCAAACACAAATTACAGTTTTGATTGTTGAACAGTCCCACAAACACAGAGACAAAAAAAAAAGGAAATATAAAAAAGATAGAAAGCAAATAATATGAAGTTCTACGTCAAAAAATAATACATCCAAAATACAAAAAGCACAAGAAGTTCAGTGCAATTTTCATTAACTAGCAGAAGCAATTATATGGAAAGAGATTTTCACCATCGTTACTTAATCGTGCATTGTTAAAAGTGAAAAAATTACCTTCTTTTTACATACTGCAGCACGAAAATGATATGTAACGCAATGAAAGTAGGTTATTTATTCACTTTGAAAAAAATACTTTCTATTAATTTTCACTTCTCTAGCTATGTCAAAAATTGTAACAACTGTACGTTAAAAAAATGCCAACACGATGGTAATGTCACAAAGTTTGTCAATATTTAAAAACTTTTCATGCTTAATTTCCTAGATTAGGAGTGACTTTTTTTTGCAATGATTCACTCAAGGGACAACTAACAATATATTGAGTAAAAAATACGAGATAAAACAGACCATATGTAAAAACTTTTCAAACAAAATTTCCTACATCAAACCCTTGCACGATCTGCATCGTTAATGACATCCTGCGAAAACTCCTCGTCAGGGTCATCACATGCTTCTATGCCATCCAAAACATCCTTTGGCTCCTGTTGCTTTGTTCCGTTTCCAACTGGAAGATCTGGCGGAGGCTGCTCCTCATCACCTGTGCCTGTGGAAGCAGACGATAATCGGTCAACAGCCGCAGCTGCAAGAAAAAGAACACGATAACCAGTTACCTATCAAAGTACCACATTTTTCAATGTTTATGGACATTTGCTCAGTTAGCTTTTAACATATTCCGCGCAGGCGTTTTGACTAGAAATTCTTTTTAAAAAACTCTATTTCTGATTTTAATCAAACTTTCACGAAATATAGCCATTATTATTATTATTTTCAAAGTACTATAGCTCTTTTTGGGACAAGCTTGTACTTGGAGAATATTAAATTTAAACAAAAGGTGAAAAACCTAAAGTGTATAAACCATTATTTTAGAATTTCCTTAATTAAAAGCAGACAAACTTTCACTATTGAGGATGAATGTGATTTACCTGAAAAAGCGAAACAAACTTTTCTGCACAAGATTTAGGAAAGAATGAAAGTAGCATATTTCGCATAGGCGTTTTAAGTACAAATTTCGTTTTTCCTCAAAAACTGTCACTTTGATTTTAATGAAACTTTCATGAAATATAGTATTCATAGTTATTTTTTGAACGCACTATAGCTCTCTTTGGGAGGAGCTTATACTTGGAAATATGAAGTTTAAACCAAATATTGAAAACCTCAAGTGTATAAACAATTATTTTACTATTTCCTTAATTAAAAGCTAACTGCAACTTTCACAGTTCATAATAAATGTGATTTACTTGAAAAAGGAAAAAAAAATACTTTGCATCAAATTAAGGAAATAATTAAATTGGCATAAAAAACTTTAACGGCAATGCAACATAATTAAATTGTAAAGTAACAAAAATTTCACTTTCTTACATTTGTTGCATTGATTTAAGCTTCGTAGCCTCTAATTTTAATGTCAAAGAATTTTGCCAATTGTTGCTTTATTGTTACGGAATATCTTGTGTAAATACCAGTACCACAAACCCGTTCGGTACAAAATCATATATCGAACACAATATGTACATAACTACAGAGGTCGAAAAGACCAGGCGACACAACAATACAACTTGGTTTATTGCATTACCTTAGAAAAATGGCAGTAAATCGACCTGAAATTTACACCGTTTGCATGTCCAAAGAATACTCTTTGCAAGCACGTAAAACATATCCCTGAATAGTCATTGCTTACTTCATCCAAACACATAGAAAGCAGAACTATTGTCAAGTAAAGTTTGGAATGATATAGGTTAAACAGAAGATATAGGCGCCATGCTGTTTTTTTTTCAGTCGTCACGGCGACCTCGGAATTTTCGAGCCCTGATTTTTTCCCGTCAAAACGTGGTGAAGGAGGGGAATGTTACTGCGCTGGTTGGGTGGTGGTGGGGTCTTAGCTACCAGCGCACCAGTCGTCTCCTACCCTTCACGGAGTGTATATCGAGTTTAAGGTGCCTTGTCATCTCCACAATGAATCGTTTGTTACAGCAGCGTTACGCGGTGAAGTTTTGAGTCAAACTGGGTAAAACTGCGAGCGCCAAAGCTCTGAATGGCACACCCCCGCCTCACCTTGCCCGAAAAAAAGCCCACATGAGCAAGTCGAAAATGAAATTGATGTTGATCATCTTTTTCGACTGCAAAGGAGTGGTTCACAGAGAGTTTGTACCGCCTGGTCAGACTTTGAATGCTGTATTCTACGTGGAAGTACTTGAAAGACTCATAAAACGAGTCGCCTGCGTCCATCCATCAATCGCTGGATCATGGAAGCTTCATTACGACAATGCGCCGAGCCACACCGCCTTTACTGTCGTAGACTTCCTGACCAAACATGGCATCGCACAGCTTCCCCAGCCACCCTACAGCCCAGATGTCGCTCCTTCAGACTTCTTCCCCCGACTGAAAAGGGTCATGAAAGGACGGCACCACGGCTCGGTCCAGGTCATTCAAGAGGCCGTAATGAGGGAGCTGAAAACACTGTGTTGATGCAGAAGGGGCATATTTTGAAAACTATTAAGTCTATGTGTCAACATTGTAAATAGCTTTTTAAAAAATCAGTGCTACTACTTTACGGACAAACCCTGTATATATATGAATACACACACACATTTACTTCATGAAATACATAAATCAGTTTATATATGTATGTGTTAACATACATATATAAACATGAATATACATCCATGTTCATAGTCAAGCTATTGTTTATATGTTCAGATTGTTACTTACCCCTCTCACGCCTCTTTTCTCTTGCACCCACACGATCTCCTGAGCCTTTAAGCCATCTGATAGTGTGAGTGATATCCTCACACTCCGAACATCGATCGTTCCCAAAGTCACTGCAGACTGCGTCTGGAAAAATTGGAAAAGCATGTCAAGGGATGAAAGCCACCAATTTTCGTGAAAAACAAGTGCACTTCATAAAAAAACTACCTTCAGACAAAGAAGTCAAAATGAATTTCAATTAAATGTAAGTCTACGATAAAGAGAGAGAGATATTGGAACTATGGAAGTACAGAATGACGTACCCCTGTATCGCGAAGTGAGCAACATGAAAGCAAAAGACAGTATCAGTTAAATGAAAGGTATAAAAAAAAATTCATGTAACACCAGTTCAGATAGCCAATTAGGGATGACACTGACATTGTTAATGAAAGTGATGTTGATCAGCTATTACCTTACCCATGTCTTGAACAAAGGGGAACACTGGTGTTTCACAATGTTGATTGCTGTCAACAAAGAATAAGCATCTCAATTTCTGGTACACACACATAAATTCCTTTAGTGGTAATGATCTCATTATAAGAGGAACATGTCACATGTTAAATAACATTTTGCATAAAGTCTTTTATATGCTTTTGAACTCTACTACTGTAATTGACGCGTCAAATTGACCCCTAATGCTGTTGTTACTCGTGTTAAAATTTCCAATATAAGAAATATAAAGTGTTTCCATACGTGACAATTTCACACGTAAATCAATATTTTGAAGATGTATTACCCTTTCTGAAGCTTAGCTCAATGGAAGCAATGTTAAATATCTTTAGCATGTAATGTTTACGAAATTGAACAAAGTGGTAACAACACTTGTAATTATGTAAAAAGGAAATGGTATTTTTAAAATGTGACTAACGACACAAATTAAACTATGTGCACCTATATTTGTGTTTGTTAGAACTTTCCTTTTTGGACAATGCTAAAAAGATGACTAAAGAAATGAACGAGGGATATACGCAATGTAATCCAAACCCAACCTCCATCCCCAAATGGAACATTGATTGTAAACAGAGGCGCCCACGCCATATAGGCAGGTCATGCAATTGCATGACCTAATTTGGGGTGGGTGGGTCTGTAGAGGGGTGGGTCAGGTTGCAGGAGGAGAAGAGAAGAGAAGAGAAGAGAAGAGAAGAGAAGAGAAGAGAAGAGAAGAGAAGAGAAGAGAAGAGGAAAGAAAATATATATGTACTCTACCAAATGGAAGTGTACTGACTTCACGTATAAGCAAAGGATGTCCTACCTTTCAACTTCCTTGACTCGCAGTGCACTCCTGAAGCATATACAGAATTGGTGTTGGAGGATTCGAAATGCACTGGTCGAAGATTGTAGGATGCCAGTACTTACGAAACACTGAAGACTTGATAATTGAGAGTAACTGGTTCTGTAATTTTACAGCATTTAATGCAACGTTACATAGTGATTTCAAAAATGAAGGTGCAAGATATATTCAGGAGGAAAATGTTATCTGGGCAACATCTTTCTTTCACATCGCAGTCACTGCAGAATCCAGCAACAAAGCTAAGATTCTACTCAGAGTAGTCAAAGTGAACGTATCAAACAGCATGGGAAGAAAAGGTAGAACATGGTTCTTAAAGGGATAAGCTGAAAACGAAAGCATTAAATACGCCTGTGTGTCATATTAAGAAAATTAGTTTAAACACTGAGATTTTTAAACATTTGCAAACAGGGATTTATTTCTAATGAGCCAATTTCTCATGTTGCCCCTAGAACTTGTCTGAAGTAAGGGAAACTTGAAAAATCTGTAAGAAAATAACATTAACACATAGATAATTACTCTTTTGAGTCCAATTTATGCTTTTACAAATCGCAAAACAACGCGAGCATTGCCAATTTGAATAATTCAATTAATTTAGGCATATAACGCGAAATTTCCCATTAAGTTAAAAAGTTTTCGTCGGACTAAACAACTCAAGCATATGAGCACCTTTATGCATGTGTTTTTCGTCACGCAATTTACAATGGCAAAAATATTAATTTCATAAATCGACGTAAACCAATGGCTCAAGTTGCAACTTTTGCAAACGTGTAATTTTTCTGCCGTCAGTTTTGTTGATATCAATTCTGCCAACAACTCTTTGTGCAGGTTGAAAGGTGGTTTTGTTCATGTAAGATTGAAATGATCTTCCTCATTCTGTAGACAAAGATGAAGAAACTTTTTCTTCTATTTATCAGTAGCATCCGATTCCTGTGCAGTAAAATTCAAGCTTAATAAAATTTGGTTCAAGACCAAAGATCTCAGATTTTCTAAGAAAAAATGTTTGCAATCTTAGGTTAATCTAAAATATAAGAAGAAAGATTAGTTTTAGATAAGATAAGGCAAACAAATCCAGACTTTTGATTCCTGCATTTAAAAATCTGGAATCTCCCATTTTTTACAATATATTCCAAACTATTCCAGTTTTTAAAATCCGGAAATATTCACATCTGAAACTCAAATATAAAAAAGAAATAATCGAATTTTGCCGTCCCTAGTTTAAATAATTGTGGGTAGATAGGAAAAACATCTTAGATATTTAAGTGTCTTACTAATTAATGCCTACTTTAGGGATTCCTTTTGCATTACACATTTCAATCCATTGTCTACTCTTAAAAGTTTTGTTTTTGTACCCTTCTGATAATGAATCCCAAATTATTTTCTTTTTTCCTAATCTCGTCTATAAAGCTTCCAGTATGAAAATATTTGATCTTTTTGGCAAAATGAGAGAAAGAAAAATATTTCTGTTCGACAGAAACCTCCACGAAACTGCACAAAAGATCAACAAAGGGGAACCAGAAAAGTCTTACGTTTTGAAATATAATGTTGACCAACTTTATTGCCGATGACATTATGTAGGACACGACGGCATGGCTTTCAGAATGTCACTGGCCGAAAGTTTGGCGATAATGCATAAAATGATTGATTCGTTTAGGATCATTTACGGAATGACTCTTGTGGCCATTTTAAATCGCGCGACGGAAATGACATTTTCGTGAAATTGCTCTTAGGCTTGCATTTGTTATATTTCTTGGAAAGAAAAAGTTTAAATTAGCCTGAAATTTTTGGTATATGCTTAAACATTTTTATTGCTAACATTTGGCGAAAGTTGCGTTGTTTAATAATTTGAAAGACCATAAATTTTTCCCAAAAGACCGTTAATTCTGTTTTCTTTAATTATTTTAATCTTTTCGATGTTATCTGGACTG
>JAGDQP010021145.1:0-32172 GCA_022664845.1 Lepisma saccharinum | reverse complement strand
ATTTTGAGCTGTATGTTGTTATGTTGCAATGTCATGTACGACGTACATATCCCTTAAAGAAAACTTCCGGCACCAAAACTGAAAATCATGACTTAAAACTTTTCTGATAAAATGACTGAAAAGTCGTTAAGTCGCTGTGCTTAATAGCTTCTGATTTGTGTTGTTAGCACAGATGTCACAATACAAGAATGAGAGTAACTACAGATATAGCATATTATATTTATTTCCAGCAGCCGTCATTCTATTTTGACTACCGTACACACAATCCTCCGCATCCCTAGCTTACGCCATCGTGTCATAAAATGTGGCTTCGGACAGAGTAATATGTCCCACAAGCAAACACATATCATCATATTTTGTATTTTTAACTGGTCGCAAGTTATCTGGGCTGTTGAACACACCGTGCCACAGATTGAGCAAAATCAGGAACACGAGAAGGTGGTTAAAGCCATCTTTCAAATCAAAGACGTCAATAATTGTAGTGCTATCATTTTTTACCATTACTGGTAAGTGCCATTTAACATAAAGAACGTCAATGGACTTCTCGTGTAGAGTTTCACGTGCGGGAGTTATCCCATGTGGAAGGAACGAGGACGGTCGCATCTTCTTTCCAATCTTGCGAATAATTCCGTCGATGGGCCTTGGGTTGTGAAATACAAATAAATGTGTTGAATATTTACCTGGGCAAGATGTAACCAGAATGCAATACTAACTTTTTTTTTCTAGTGATGCAGTCTACGAAAACATGTAATTTTCTGACTGAGTGAAACACTTTGTTAGCAACATGCCATTTGATGCAGATCATTATTTGATGTTTTACTAAAGAAGTACGGCAACGCCGCTCACTGAAAAGGCACAGAACAAGCTTGACTCAGTAACGTTTGTCATCCAAAACTTCAATAACAGGTTTTGTTTCTAAAATTGTATTCCCTTCATACCGAAGGCTTTTATTAGTTGAAAGAGTTAACGTATTCTGATTCAGTTGAGATTTAGCTACAGCAATGAACTGTACTTAAAAAATATCATTCATGGAATCAAGAGAAATTTCAACATAATGAAGAGGCAATTGTTTAGTTCAAAGTTAGTGGTCAATAGATTTTGTTGAACGGTTGACCCTTCCTTTTTTTTGTTTAAGAATTGATGTTGTTGCTCATGACAACACAAGAGGACATTTTGTTTAGTGCTGAATTGTGATTGAGATTTCTTGAGGAGTTTATAGATGAGAAATATAAGTCTGTGGGAGAAGCATATGAAATAATATGTTATAATTATGTAGGTAATGGATGATGGGATTAATGTAAACATATACTGTTTTCACATATCCGATTAAATACTTTGCTATGAAAAAAGTTTTGAACGAAAATATCTTCTGTATATACCTACTGCTCTCTAAATATTATACTTGATTTTATTAAATACTACACTTAGCGCAGCTAATACAGGATCAGAAGATGTGAATTTCATCCTTAAGTTTTGAGGCTATCAATGTGCATGACGCTGAAACAATAAACTATATAGAGCGATTTGAGTATGTACGTAAAGCTCATAGTATTAAAGATGATAAAAGATTACGTTTGTTACTGTCAGTAATAGGTTCAGAAGCATAGAACAATGTAAAAGATGCAGTTCTACCAACAACGTTACAGAAGTCGTATGAAGAGGTAAAAAACAAATTGATAGCATTATTTTAGGAAAGGCATTCGGACATAGTAGAGAGGTATAGATTCCATCTGTTGAAACAGGAACCATTTCAATCAATACAGGATTTCGTGTGATTGTTAAAGCATGAGGCTTCAAGTTGTGATTATGCGGATATGGTAGAGATGATGCTGAGAGATCAATTTGTTTTAGGGATTTATGACAATAATATCAGAAAGGAATTGTTAACTGAGACGAAACTAACGTTTACGAAGATTATAGAGATAGCAATGGTGTCCGAACAAGTTAATCAGGATATAAGGGATCAATCAGATTATCAGAGAACAACAAACAATAAAATGAATTATAGCCACGACAAATAAGAATACCCGGATTAAGCAACAGCAAAAGTATTCACGTAATACTCCTTGTCCGAGGTCTACTTATCAGCTTGCTTTTGGTAAGTGCAGAGCATATAATGATATGCTCTGCACTTACCAAAAGCACCATTTTTATGTAAAGCATGTAAAAATAGAGGGCACTACTTTAAAAGTTAATACTGTTCATTAAATAAAGTAAATGCCATACAAAAGGAAAATAACACAGCAAAACAATCCGAACCGGAACCGGAATAGTCTAATCAATTACAGCAGATTTTTTTAGATGATAATGATTCTAATGATAGCATAAGACACAGCAATTAGTTAACTATTCACAATTACTGGCGCTGGGGAAGTGACATTATATGCACAATTTTACGATCAGATAGTGCCATTGACTGTTTTCTAGGAAAACAGATTATCGGACGTGACGGATTAAATATTTTATTCCCAGAATGGGGGATCAATATGCTAAGAATGAAACCGGAATTTTATCCGACGTAAATCACCATGCTGTAAGGTGCAGTGTGAAGATCGGTACTATGACGTACAAAGTACTGTGAGTGCACAACGAGAGTCAGGAGAGTTTGAGTTACAGAATGAAATGCATTTATATAACTTAAATAATCAACTCACTGATTTACAGGTACAAATTAATAAATTGCAGGAAACCACAAACATGCTGACACAGGAACAGATTAGATCCAAACAAGAGATCGAAATATTGAAAAACAAAACAAATACAGTAGAAGTCGGAACAAATACTGATGAACGAATACAAGTCTGAACAAGGACAGATAAGCGAATTAATATTAGCGGCATAGTAGGTTCAGAGAAAATCATGAGAACAAGGGAATGATACAGACATGACTTCAGAGTTAAAAATTGATAATAACGTGTTCGATAACCAGAATTTCATGGAGGTTGCAGAGCTAGACAAGATGATAGGTAATGGTTCTTACGAAGAGCTATCATACAGTTTTACTTTCCAAACTAATATCATCTTCTTACATGATTCATTAATACATATATTTCTTCATTCATTTATATCTAACGAAATCATCAATACTTTTGTCGTCAAAATCTCAAATCAAAACCCACATAGCACTGTTTCTTGATTCAAGGTTGACAGTCCCTTGATTTTGCCTTGTTATGCTTGACGTGATACGACAAGTACATTTCGAGCTTGATTAACCCTGAATTTTTGCTTTATAAAAAATGCTTGATCTAAGAACCCTATGTCAAGCTTGATTATCCCTTGTGTAAACAAGGCGCTTCGTGCCTTTCATAATTCAAGGGTCATTCAAGCCTGAATGTCAGCTTCGGAACATTGCCACAGAGGAGCCATCACGTGACTTGCCATTTCAAACAGAGGCGCCATCTTAATTGTATACAACAAATGGTACGAAAGTTAATGTACAGAAGAAACAAAGATAGCAGAATAGGTAAGTTTTCAATATAAATGTTGTTAATTTAGTTTAATTGTTGTTCGGGATCGTCTGTGAGTAGTATGGCACTATGTTAGGTTAGAGTGGTTATGTGTTTACTGCGAATATGTTTACTTGGCGTGACAAGTTCGAATCAAGAAGAACAAAATAATACAAATTCAGAAGGGAAATAAATAATAACTATTTGAACTTCAAATGGTGTAATGAACATAATTGAAATGATTATAATTTCATATCGCCATGAACAAAAACCAAAACATTGGCAGAAAACATTAACAGAAAACATTATAATAGCTTCAATGTATCTTGATTTTTCCTTGTTACAGCAAGGGTCGATGGCTGACCAACTGACACAAACCAATATGAACCAAATATTCGGTCCTAACTAAGTTTTTTACGCTTAATAACGCTGTGTGGCCCGCTTTTTTTTTATGTCTTAATTCTGCCCAAAAAAAGTAAATATTATTTTACAGTATTTTCTGTTCTATGCAGAGTACAATATACTCTTACATGAATAACTCAGGAATTAAGAGTTAAATCAAAAATCGGTTCACACTGCGAATAAGAAGCGTATAACACTGAGTTAGAACTGAAAATGTGGTCCACATTGGATTAGACTGGAAGTTGACAAACGAGTTTAAATATTTGCTCTGGCGTCTATCTTTCAACACTAAGTAGTCACTCGAGTATCGTTTACGTAGAGCTCGATGGATCGAACCCACGACCACCCTAATGCGACGCACTGAGCTACAACGGTTCGGTACCACCAGTTTTGAATAAGTATATACTAATGAAATTGGGGATATTTATAAATATAGGCTAACGTATATAAAAATAGGATATTTAATTAACAATGTTATTTGCTTTTTTTCCTCCTGTTCTCCAAAAACAAAACTACCACTCATCATCATCAATTTCTTCAACTTCTGGCTACACTATGTGGTTTTCATGTTAAGATGTTGATGGTAAGGTTTCTTGATGAGGATAATGAAGTGAGGGAATAAAATCGTGACTTTGTAGACATATATCGTAGCACGAAATTACATAAATGTCGATTTGTAGAGGTTAGTTGGATTGCTCCAAGAGTTCTTGTAAAGAGAATGCTTCCCAAAAATTATTTGCTACATAACTGATTTTTTTAAAGCTAGCGATTGAATTAAGTTGTATGACTTTTTACTTCTGTGTACAACTTTAATGAAATGTGATAACTGCTGTAAATTATAATTCCGTGGAAATATTTGTATGAGAACACATTCGTGACTTGGACTATTACATCGTGGAAGGAGGGGTTGTTGACGTTCACTTCGTATCTGCAGGGCGGTTACATTTTATGTGGGCCATAAAGTAAAATGAACCCCATATATTTATATACGAATAATGTAGATGATTATGTCTATATAACCGTATTTTGTTCCATGTTAAGTTGTATTTCGAAATCGCAAAAAAAAAAAAAAAAAAAAAAGCAACTCGCACAGGATAACCACTGCCGATCCGAAGTCCGCAACGTTACTGCCTGGACCACAAAGACCGGGCATTCCAACTATTGTGGTCTGGTGGTTGGTCTTTCCGGATGGTCAAGTGACACCGAAAAGGTTGAGCAGTAATTCAGACCCTGTTCGGACCGCGGTGGCTCAGTGGTAGAGTTCTTACCTCTGGTGTGTCAGGTCCTTGGTTCGATCCCGGTCTACGCAATGTGAGTTTTGTGGGGAACAGACACCGTGGGCATGGCTTTTTCGTTGTTATCGTTTTCATTCCATTTTCCTCATTCCACCAATCCTCGCATTATCCATTGGACCTTAGCCAAAGTTGGCTTTATAAAGGCCTTCAAAGAAATTTAAAAATATCGCGTCCTGCTCAGGCGGATCAGTGAGATCTTGATTTATGTTCAGCGAGGTCAATAATGCATTTGGTGGACACAGTTTCCTCTTCCCTATCCCTGTCTGAGCCTTAGATGCCTAAAGGCCAGAAATAAAATTTTAAAAAAGATACCTTGTTTGAATCATGAAGTTATATCCAAAAATTTAGATATTGTCTTACACTGTATCTACCTTCAACTCGTCCAAAATCAGTAGCAGTAAAGGAGTTTTTATATAATTATTTTTTTTATATATAACAATTGGTGGTGATTATTCAACCATAGGGGCTTGCTGATCAAAACTTTTTAAATATAGTTAACTCTGATAGGTGAGATGCATTTGTTTTTCGAATATATTTGCTTTTTAACATCTGTTTATCAATATTATATTATTTATTTTTTTAAAGCTATTGATTCATGAATCAACAATATAGAAAAAAAAGTTTTAGTTTTGATTACCCGAAAAGGTTTTGTATGTATAATATGTATACAAACTTTATTTATGCCAATCTTCGTGACTGTACACATACATATTCGTATGTTTAATGCATTTCTATAATTGAAAGTTCTAACATTATGTCTGTTAAATCTCTTTCAACAGTTTCATTCCCTAACATAATTGGTATATTAGCGTTAACTTAATTTCGTTTGCCTCTAACTTTTGTAGCAAATGCATGACGTTAAGGCTTCTCGCTACTCCCTCCTCCACTTTTTTATCATTTTTTAAAAAAATCAAAATCTAATAGCATTATCAAAATTATCAGAAATTACATCTCTAGTATTTACAAATTACTATGAAATACAATGGACAGCGATCTCGACATCTTGTCCATTGATGAGTGATAAGTTGTCAATGAAATAATGACGTACTAATCTTTGACAACGAATCACTCAACAATGGACAAGATCTCGAGATCGCTGTCCATTGTATTTCATAGTAATTTGTAAATACTAGAGATGTAATTTCTGATAATTTTGATAGTACTATTAGATTTTGAAATAGTTTGAAAAATGTTAAAAAGTGGGAGAGGTAGTAGCGAGAAGCCTTAAGTTATATATTGTTAACGTTACTTCTAATTTTCTTTATGCAGAAAACACTATGGAATACGCTATTGTGAAATTCCCGGAAGAAGCGGATGCTAGGGGTATAGTGCAATTAAAATGGATCTCATCCGACGAGAATACCTGTGTTTATCCAAATGTAAACACGGATGAAAGAAGGGATAAGCTTGTCAGATTGAATGTTGATCCAGAAGGCGCGTGAGAAAGTTTCTCAGTTAAACTGCTAAAAAATACGGTACGTAAGCTTCCGCTATCAGAAATTTAAAGCACGCGCATGTATAATTTACAAAATTGTTCGAACATCAACTACGAAAGGTCAAGTGGTTGTTATTCTTGCTTCTCTGGTACGTTGGATCCCTGGTTCGATCTTGGTTCGTGCCATCTGGGTTTTGTTGATAAATATTGTGTGCGTGGAGTTTCTGGAGGTTTCCCCGTTCCTTCCCACTTCGTTCATTCCACCAATTGTTCCATCAGCCATTAGGCGTGAGCCAAAGTTGCAAAAGGGCCATGAAATAAATTCAAATTGATATATCGAAATAGAATTATGCTGTTTAAAGAATACTTATATATGAAATAATTATAATGATCACAGAAACCTCACAAACAGAAAGAGCGTTTTTTTTTTTACCATGCATATTTAACGGAACGAATAGGATGCAGAGTGACGTGGTGAGAAGGAACACTTGTAAGCATCACTAGATTCTGTTGATTATTTTTCATGGGACAAATTATCTTCATTGATATTGTAACGTAGCTGGTTTCATCTTTCATTACCGTTTTCCTGTAATCAAATATATTCAATTGGGTCATCCAATATACAATTTGTCAATAACCAATGTTGTAAATATTTACATGTACTATGTAGACATTCCATAATTCGAACTCGAAAATGATTTTGTTTAATAAGAAATCAATGTTAAAATGCTCGCATGCAGTTAAAGAAAATGTAAAGGGCTCTTTTACCTAGTGCAGTGGTTTTCAACCTCGGTACACAACACGCTTTTACCAGTCCTCGGCAAATTTATATATTCCATTATTAAACACTTATTTTGTAGATGTCTATAGTTCTAATCTAAGATTATAGTTTATAATTCTTTTGTAAAAGAATAGGAACCTGAAGATAAACTAGCATACATTGAACGTAAAAAAAACTCATAACTTGTAGCTTGCCCGTCCGTGAGTATGAAAAGCTTGAAAAGCATTGCCCTAGTATATCAGAGTGACAAAGTGATGTTTGCATTTCCTCGTTTTAAATCCTATTGCTTTTCTATAAATTCTAATTTTATCTATGTATAAGAAACAATAGATTTCGTCGTAACAAATTAGGTTCTCTGCTATGTACAATATTGTTTTTTAATAATTTTTATAACGATAGATGTAATTATTAATTATTTTCCCCAACGCTTTGCTCTCGTTTAAGGCTGATATCTTCATTTACATTAATTGCCATTAAAAATTTTGATTCGTAATTTACATATTTTCTTACAATTTCGATATTAGCTGTGATTGTTCTAATCATTGAACCCAAAATAGAAATAACGATGCCAAACATTTAGAAAAATAATATCGTAAACTCATGTATTACATTAGTTTAATCTTTGATTCTTCAATATTTTTGTACATGGTAGTGACTTCATATTATTTTTCAGGTGCTGTTCGGAAATTTTCCCAACTGATACTGATGACACAATCAAGACTAGCATCAGTCTGTGGTTTCAACAGGCGAATGCAAGGCTCTGCAGGAGGTAATGATAAGTTTTGTGTTTGTAGAATAAAAGTTACTAAGGTTTATTTTTCGAACATTCGAAATTTGGTTGGCCTTGGCTTCTCATGCAGATTAGGTTGTATTTCACATTATTTTAGTCCCAATAATCCTAGCTTTAGTAATTGTGTAAATTTCACACCCAGATACGTCTTGGATCCCCACCAAAACGAAACTCTGGATAGTTCCTGTTTATAACAATGCACAGTTCACTTTACTTTTGAGTGTCCTTTTCGTTCAATCTGTATTACGATTTTTGTACATTGTTTTCATGAATCTAAAACAAATCACATTAAATTCAGGACGTACTGTGGATAAGACAGAAAGATTTTCAAGATCCTATACAAACTACGTAATTTCCTAGGAAATTTCATCCACAGTTTGCAACACTGCGATGTGTGCTTTACGTATGTTGTTTATCATCACTAGAGGATGATAAATACCTAATAATACAACGTAGTGCCTTATGAAAAATTTAAACGTTATACCGGGTTTGGCAACACTGACAACCTGGTGACATCGTATTTTCAATCCTGATATCCACCATGTTGTTACAAACAAACTTCCACAAACGAAATTTTAATTTAATGCGTAGTTTATGATTTATTGCGAATTATTCACTTTCGTTCCACTGTTAGGCGTTGAATTTGGGCTTCAAGTTGGAATCACTGTGTGTCTAGAACGAAGCAAAATTCGAACCTTGTTCATATAATCATTTTTGTTTATCATGGCTCATACTATCACCTCCGAAAGTATTGAACCTTCATCCCATTTGAAACAATATACGTTTGTGTTGAGGTGGTAACACTGTGCATGTGACATAACTCCATTGTGCATGGAAGGCTGTCCTCCCTCTGTCAATACATGCTGCACTGCGCCCTTTTTGTACGTTCTTTCAGTGCTTTGCAGTATTCCAGTGGTTTGATTAAAATGGGACACCCAAAGAAAGCTCGTCCAGTTGCACACATCTTGCCGGACACGTGCAAAGGCAGATGTTGCCGATTCCAGAAACATCATCATCATGGAATCAGTTTCAAATTATTGAATGGGATACATTTAGTTATATGTTTCTGATAAAATCACTTTACATGAATCTATGCATCTCTTCATTGTCGTCTTAGAAAAACAACTAAAGTACGCGTATTCTTCTGAAGAAAGTGGATATCTTACCTTTTGATCCATAGCTCCATATCTTTTGTAACATTACCATTCATTATGATACAATAGCTTTTAGCTGTAACATCAAACATTTTTTCCCCTTCGAAGGTTGCTCGATGCATTTTATTACGGCATATCCATATCTGCTGCACTTGAACTTCTTCGAATACTCTTTAACTTAGCCCAATATTATTTTCTTTATTTCGATTCAAAAATGATCATGCATCAGTTCACACTGACAGTAACATTAGCTGTTGTGATCGGAGAAAGTTCCATTGGCAATGTGAACCAATGGTAGTCGTCTTCCATTGTACGATGATGATCGGTGAACTAATGACGGCATTGGCTACAAACTACTTGTCTCCACCGGGCATCAAATTCGGGACACCTTCATTAGAAGGCAGCGAGCATTGTTACTCGCTTCCCGGGGGCACTCACCATCATCACTCTATTACATATTTTAGGTTAGTTCAGAAAGTAAAATATTGCAAAACTGCTGTTATTTTTTTTTATTTTTTTTTTTTCAGGCAAGCAAGGAGTGCAGCTCCACAGGAAGAAGGCACTGAAAGCAATATCTTGTAAACTGGATGTAAATGCTTAAGGAATACATATTTATCCACCATACTTTTTGTACTTTTCTTTAAGTTAACCAACCTGGTGTTTTCTTGTACTTTTGCATGTAAATATCGGAATATCCGGAAAGAACACGCAGCCATGTCACCTGCCTATTACTACTGATAAAATTACTTGGTGAAAATTACTTGTAGGAAACTAATGAAGGTGGCATTTTGAGGGTCACTCAAGGTTGAATTCTGTTGAAACATATACCTTATTTTAAATGCAATTTTTTTGGAGAAATATTCGAATCCGCTTGTGTTTGTGATTACAATACAATGCTATGTAAGCGAAAAGTCACAAATTAGTATCACGGAAGAAGCTAATGGAGATAGTAGTCACCGCACGTACTGAACGTATATTGATGTACACGAGACCTTGTCACGTCAAGCTTGCATCCTTAAATCAACCTCAACATATCAAGCTAGAGGTAACGCTTGAATCAAGCAGTACTTAAACGTGAATCAAGCTTGATGTCAAGCTTGATTCAAGGTTGAAATCGTGCTTGCATTAAGCTTGACGTTGAGTTTGAATCATGCTTAATTACTGCTTGATTCAAGCTTGACGTCAAGCTTGATTGAACCTCATATTCAACCTTGAATCAAGCTTGACGTTAAGCCTGAATAGTACTTGATTCAAGCTTAACGTCAAGCTTGAATCAATGCTTGATGTCTGTAAACTAGCGTGCTGGATTCAAGCTTGATTCCACCTTTTCGGCTTGACACATCAAGTTTGATTTCAGCTTGTTGGCTTGACGATTCAAGGCTGATTCAAGCTTGATTCAAGGGTAAAATGCTATGTGGGAAACTGCCAGCTCTTAATATAAACTATCACTCATTCTATACAAATTAACATAATCAGTTTTTTTTATTGTCATGTCATTTTTCACAACACACAACTTCTTCTTCCCGAACCTTGTTAACAGGGCTATTTCAAGCATCTTAAAAAAGCTTTTCGCCCACTATTGTATCCACTCCTTCTATACAGAGTAAACTACATACACATTAGTTTCATACACAAATGCCTCTAACTTACTATAGTTTCCGAGTTAGCATTTATTGCATATCTGCAAATTGATGTGTGCACCAAACCATCAAAGTACCATATAGTTAAAAATAAAATATCTTTTAACCGTACCGGTATTTGTCGGAACCTTTGTGGTCTTTGTCTCATTCTGTTTTGCTCTTGTTCTAGTGTTGCTGTATTATTTCTCTGTATAGCTTGATTGACCCACTCAAATTGTTCCTTTTGATGCTCCATTTTTATATTGATTTTGGAAAGCGAATCTGATGTTCATGTTAAAGTCTATTCAACACATCTACTCGTATGAAATAAGTATTTTGACCTACTCTTCTTACCAACATTCCTTTAATAAACTTTAATAAAATCAAGAACACAATATCTAAAGAGCAATAGGTATATACTGAAGATGTTTTCGTTCAAAACTTCTACTCATAGTAAAGTATACAATCTGGTATTTGAAAACAGTATATGTTCTCCAGCATGTTTACATTAATCCCATCATACATTACCTACGTAATTAGTACATATGATCCTTGATTATTAATTATCTCTATCCATATGCTTCTACCACAGACTTCTATATTGAGTTGCCAATCTATCTCATCTACAAACCATATACTTTTCAAGAAATCTCAATCATAATTCAACACTAAAAAACTGTCCTCTTGTGTTGTTACGATCAACAACATCCATTATTAAACAAAAAGGAAGGATCAACCGTTCAACAGAATCTATTGACCACTAACTTTCAACTAAACCATTGCGGTTCTGCATTCTCCTCCCATGGTAACAATGAAAATAGAACAGTATTTTCATTGTTTATGGCAATGCAATAAATAAATAGTTTAGATTTAAAATTCAAATTTTGATTGTTTTAAAATAAAAATAAATATTTAGATTAAATGTTTTAAAGAAAATTAAATTTGATGTTTTTTAAAATATTATAGTTATAAAAGTAGTAGTATTAGTAGTAGTTATTGTAGTATTTGTAGTACACGTAGTTGTAGAGATAGTATTAGTAGTTGCAGTAGTACTAGTTGTTGATGTCATTATTGTACTTGAAAGAAACTCCTCTGTACTGTAGACGACTGACAGAAACAGCACAAAAGTCAACTGTCCTGTCATGATCGCCACTTGAAAGAAAATTCTCCCAAACCAAAAAGGGGGTCCAGGCACCGGACAAGAACAGCACAACAGCCAATCATCTGAAAACGCACTTACGGTCGCGCCCCCGTGAAGCCCCGTCACACTTCACAAACATAAGATTTTCTCCTAAAGAAAAGTAAAGGAAGGAATGTGAAACTTCACATTCAAACGGGCCAGTGGGTAACACTCGTAAAGAGCCAACATCAATGACACTCCAACCGTAAACTGGCCAGCTGGACCTTCTCGATCAAAGTCACTTGAGAGAGAAGATACACCTTCACCAGCCTGGGTCATCACCCACAATCACGCATCTGACGAGTAAAATAAGGCATCAGACTGATACAGCAGAAAAAAATATTATACTAGAGAGAACATGCAAGTACTGGAGAAATCCGAAAAAGGAGCACGCGATTATTAAAAAATGTAACTATTCACCGAAGCATCTGAGAAAAATGTAAGATAAAGACGAAGGAAAAGGGGGAGGAGGGAGGAAAGATTCCCCGATCCACTAGAAGAGAGAATTTTAATAACGACCCACTCCAAAACACTGAAAGGTGCTTGAGTGGCGCGAGCCTCCAACAAAAACAGTCATCAGACTGGAGGCGATAAACTGAAATTTATCCATAAACACTCATGAGAGCGCAGAGTTTAAAACTTTGGACTTGAATCTTAAAACATATGGCACAAAGACATAGCGTGGAACTCATTAAAGTAAAACACTGCAAGGAAACCTAAAATGTACTTGAACCATATTACGAACTGTATACTACAGTAGAACCTGTGGGGGGTAATTACACCAGTGACATTCATCGTATTCTGACAGAAAGAGACGGACTAAGAGAAACAAAAGCTATAGTAACTACCTATCTGCCAGAAGACAGCGATAATGTCACTTGGCTTTCTAAGTCACTGTAGTAAATGTATCCAATTTCAATAATTCGAAAAAAGCCCGTTCATAAATGGATATTAAACTAACGCCGAAGCATTGATCAATTTAAAATAACTAAATTACGTGCATTCACTTTAAAGAAAACAAAGTTATGGTTCGTAACAACACTTGCATTTTACTCAGCAATTGTCTTTAAAAGTATAAAAGCTTCGTGCAAAATGCATAACTTATTCAAAAATTAAATACTTATTTTAAAAAATCTTACATGTTAAAGCTTTTCAAAAATTGAAAATTTGTAAACCCTTTTCATTCACTATTTATTTCAATAAAAAAAAATCAGTTTAAAAATCCGAAATTTCAGAGTAACATTATGCCAGTATAGGTTATACAAAATTTACTCTGGAAAAAAAGTCATTTTTGAAAAAATTTGAACAATACTTGAATCAAAGAGAAATGGTTCCCGACAGATTGTGACTTCGATTTGAGGGGGGTAATCATTTTCGATTTCAACAGTTCAGTCCAATAAAATATATCTGTACATTTGAAATCAGTTTTATATATATTTCGTTTAAGAAAACAGGTTTGCCTTTAGCAATTCAAGTCCAAATTCTTATTTTCGAAATATTTGTAATTCACAGCTCATTTTTTATAAACATATTCTTTGTATTTTCAGGTGTGGAAACAAATTGAAACTCTAACATTTTCAAAACACTGAATGAAAATTACAGTCGATGTTGGGCCACTTCTATTGAAAGCACGTTTGTAAAACACTTTTAAAAAACAAGAATTTCGAGTACAAGGCGGATAAAGTGAAGCTCTATACACCTAAATATATCTGAACAAAGTAAAAATTTCAATAGTGAAATAATTTATGTTATAATGGCCTAAAATATTTTAACACATTTTAATTCAGAAGCAAGTCTCTCGATCGTGCCTGTTATATAGATATACTTGGGTAAAACTTTACATATTTAACGTTTATAGAGAAGCGAACGCAACCTACCACGGAGCGTATGTACTGAACTTTTATCGTACGTGACACTATAGTGAGCTTTTACTAAAACGAACTATTTCTGTAGAAGTAGCTAAATAATGTATTTAAACTTTCATAAAACATTTCAGATCTCAAATGTGAGAATCCTCCAAAACGATAAGAAGGTGAGGGAGAATTTCATAACGGATCATGGCCGCAGCATAGCACAGCATTTTAAACATACTGACAGCTCATGTTCGTCGTAACCAGGTTTAGCCTTGCATGATAAAAAATTCACTTTGTACTTCAGTAACTAAACCAAAACAATTGCACATATTATTGCACTAACAAAAGAGTGACACCAGAAGTGATTTAGAATAATAATTTCTTCTCAAAAGTCCAAAACTCGGTGAAATTTAGAACGTGAGGAAACCCAAAATATTTTCTCTTCTCCCATAGAGACAGCAGACGAGAAGAAACTGTAGTAAACTAAGAGTAGTGTTATGTTGGCTTGTGGGTTTGGCAACAGTGGACAGTTTAGATTTTGTTTTAAAGTCGTTGTTAAGTAAACATTCTTCTGCTTTATATTATACGCAATGGTCATGGACAAATATTTAGATGTACTTTTATATCTTATTGAATAAGCATCTGAATTCTATACTACATATAAATTCTGAGATGCAACTTCTGGAATATTTATTTGAGTTATCAACTATTATTAAATAAGCGCCAACATCACCACTTATGAAATAATATCTGATTTATTGTAAATGGCGCAGTTAAAAGTTTACGAATTTACGCAACTGGGAATCTGCAAGGATGTAATTAAGAAGCCTGATATTTTGTCGTTAAGAAGATACTTATGTAACATCTGTAAAGTAAAGAGTGACATCAGTGGCAACTTTAGACGGATTATAGCATCATAATTCTATGAAGTTTCTACAAGGCTATTGTGTTTCTTGAGAAAGTATAAGTCAACAGGAACATGGAATGAGCGATAATGATGTTCTACAATTTAGTATGTGGAGATAAAAAAGGCTCCGCGCCAGAATATTTTTAATGTGATCGACAAGGTGAATTATTGATGTTATGCTACAAGTGTTTTATGTTCTCGGTAAAGAATTTTTGCAATACGCTGAAATACAGAATTACACTGGCAACTTGAGGCAGTTTAATTGATGGTCTCCCAAAATACAGTATATACAGGCTCCGGGCCGGGATGACTCATGCAATTTTCTGATAGACAGTTGTTATTTTGAAGTAAAAGGCTCCGTGCCGGGATAACTTATGCAACTGGCTGAAGTTGTTTGGTAAGCTCCCATATGTATATTACATGGTTAATAAGTTGTAAGGAAGGTACAAATAAAGTCGACGTTGGTTGGATACACTTCTAGTGGAAGAGAAGTTGGTGAATTCAACAATGTGATTCGTTCTATTTTATTGTGGTTCCTGTTGAATAAATAAATCAAGTCTTAAGTACAGTGGTAAAGTATAAAAATGTTACTCCAAGGCTTTCTACATTATGTGAAGAGAATAATTACCTACGTTAATCAAGGGTGACAACTATGGTTCCAGTTTGTAATGCAGTGGTGTTAGGTTGGTGGAATTTTGCATGCTACATTATGGTGTTGTTCGATAGCTGTGTTCGCTTACTGAAGTATAGATGATGCATGATGATTTTAGAGATTAACGTGTCGAGATTACAGTAAGATACGACGTGATTAACATATGCAGAAATATTGTGTGTTTTTTTTCCGAAGCATGAATACAGAAACTTTATTAATTAATTGTCAAGGTCTTGTTTATAGAATACTCTCTCTGTTGTGATTGATTACTTACTGACTGAACTTAATATCAAATAACCTAGTGACAAACACTTACCTAAGCTAACCTAAGTGCAATCGTTTGAGATGGTATACGTTTTGCTGAATAAATACTTTCATTGATTAGGTTACGTAACGTACGTTACTGAAACTTGTACGGTTAGATTTTAATAAGTAAACTATGATAATTGAGGTGTGATTATGATAGATTCAGACGGAGAGTATGGCAATTAATTTCAGACACGTTGTATTTAGAAGCAATGATTTTTATTCCAATCGTTTTTGATGATCTTTTTCACAAACATGTACGATTTCTTTTTTCTTTTTGGAAGGAGGGTGAGTGTAGTAAACTAAGAGTAGTGTTATGTTGGCTTGTGGGTTTGGCAACAGTGGACAGTTTAGATTTTGTTTTATAATCGTTGTTAAGTAAACATTCTTCTGCTTTATATTATACGCAATGGTCATGGACAAATATTTAGATGTACTTTTATATCTTATTGAATAAGCATCTGAATTCTATACTACATATAAATTCTGAGATGTAACTTCTGGAATATTTATTTGAGTTATCAACTATTATTAAATAAGCGCCAACATCACCACTTATGAAATAATATCTGATTTATTGTAGAAACGAATCTTGTTTCCGAAATTAAATTCAAAGTTTCGTTGCTAAAGCTGGTACCGGCGAAGACGACTTCAAATAATTTTGTTAGCGGGCATCTTACTTTACCTGCCAGACAGCTGAGTATTCATATTTTGGAAAATGTATTTAGTAAAAGTTAATAATTATTAATTTCGGAACTCGGTTGCCTGTCCTTAACGTACCATCTTCTTGAACTATCTCCTAAAGTACACCCCACTTTCACTCAGAGGTGACAAAAGAACTACTTCGACCAAAACAACACTGCTAGCAGATCATGACTCTAGACCAGAAAGATCCTAATTCTCACACTTCAGTACACAAACAGAAAGGTCAAGTTACCAAAAGTTCAAAATGTGCACAAAATCAAAATATTAAACAAGATTATATAGATTTAATAAATACTTACGAGCAAAGCTTTACTCTGGCGGGAAGATTCTGCCAATAGCAAGGGACCACATAATTAAGATGAATCGTTGATTCTCATCCAATGATAAAGGACGACAGTGCTTATGCAATAAGAAAAACCGTAATAGATGAAATATGCTACAAAAGTAGTTCCAGAGGAAAGAGGATTTTACGCCAGAATAAAGAAAAACAAAAGAAAGCGATAATATATACCATAGAGTTAGGAAGAAAATAGAGAGATCATACATGACGACACATGAAGCCAAATTACGGTTCATCGGCAGCTAACTTCTGTGGCCCCATAAGAGTTCCACTATACCAAGTACTGTGAGGATTGCCTTTTTCGATAGGAGGATGAGTGCACCTCAGAGAGGCAATACTCGGAAAAGAGGGTCTCTAAATATGGGGCCAGTTAGTATGTCCGAAAAACCTCGTCCCTTCCGTCTCCAACAAAACAGCCTAAGGTTACCTCTAATTATATTCCTAACTCTATGATATATATACCTTTGCTCGAAAAAGAATAAGCGATGGTCAAAGAGTATTAATGATTCAGAGATCAACACGGTAAAATCTTTCCGTTTGAAGAAGCTCGACATGAATTAAACAAAACTGCATGAAATAAATATCATGGAACGGAGTTTTAAGGTCGTTTCATAGTAGTAGCAGTAGTGGATGTTTTAGTATTAGTAGTAGTAGTTATTGTTGTTGTAGCAGTAGTTGTAGTGTAGTAGTAGTTATTGTTGCAGTAGTTGTAGTAGTAGTAGTAGTAGTATTGCTACTATTAGTGTTTCCAACGTATTTTACTCACCCCGCACCAAATGGCAGGTACTTTAGCTAGTGTTGTAACTTATAGTCGTTAATTGAGTGTGATGCTAAACACATAATTTTCAATGTAGAATCTTCAAGTTTGCACATTAGTGACTAGTGTAAAACTAGCTGTGAGTGAAGGTAGTGACTAAGGTAGATAAAATTAGATGGGTAAAACTGAGTCCAGGTCTCTTCGTCCACTATCAGGATGCAAAGGTCATGACTGCGTATACAACAGAAATCCTATATGAAAAGGGTCCTTATATAGGCACGAAAATTTCCTTGAGAAGAGGAGACGGCTGGCCTTAGCTATGATGGTAAGGAATGTAAGCTATTCCAATGTGAATGCAGTTTACATCCAATAGTAGTGGTCCAGAAGAACATCCATAGCGGAGCAAGATAATACAAAAGTTATGTAAGGTACATCGGTAGCAGCTGAAACAAGAGAAGAAGAACGGACCCTGATCGAAGTGGAATCCATACTTCGTATGTAATCGTAGAAGCTGTAACATTTACAAAACTGTGGAGAAGGTATTAGTAAATTATGCATTATCAGTAATGTAGTAGTTATGTATAACTGTTGTGAACTCAAAGATATTAAACAACATTGACGAAAATTTGCCAGCACAAGCAATTTATATACAGATTATAACATACAACTAGTAAACTAGGAGTTACTTGAGGGGAAATGCATCTAAAAAAAGTTCAACAGTATTCTTAAGATAATGGTGTCCAAGAGGTATGTGTAAAATTATAATAATCAATTACCATGATCGTTTAGCATGGTATTAAGAGAAATAAGGGCACGAGTGCCAAGAGAAATACAAAAAAATGGTGTAACTGATAATGTAAAACAAAAACGAATAAAAATGGCGAACTATTTAAAGGCAAGAGGACGTTCGTTCGGAATTTTGCTGTAAAGTGGGAGACAAAATTGTTTTAAAGGTGCAAGAGATCAGAGCAGAAACGGGTCAAGTTTGTCCGGGTCACCGTGTCTTTGCTTTGGACCCGATATCGACCCAGTGACCCGGAGCGCAAAATACTTTTTTTTTTAAAAATTAGGTATAAACAGTGTTTCTTTAAGGGATTTCCCGAAACGGAAGTGTTACGTCCAGAGCACAAAAAATTCGACACCGAAAATACCTAAGTTCCCACACTGGGTTAATCGGGTAAAGTATTGGACCGGATCGCCGGATCACCTATGTCCGGGTCAGACCAGATCATCAAAGTAACCGATTTAAGCTCTGCAAGTGATGAGAATCTTTCGCTGTAATATAGCTCAAGACTAATCTAATAAAAGTAAGTGTATCAAAGAATCAGGAAAATAAAATAAAGACCTTGTGGAAAATAATAAACTATATGGGGGGATAATTGATGATTTGGAAGTAAACCCACATAGCAATTTTAGCCTGACTCAATAGTGAATCGAGTTTCCTTTGACAACCTAATGCATGCTTACGAAATCAAGTTCAAAAGGTTTAAACAAAGTTGAATCTAGCAGCCTAGTTTATCAGAATCAAGGTTGAAATAGCTTTGATAGGACAAAGAAACTAATGTTCTTCTTGAAAAATTAAGTACGTTAACCTGAATAGGACTCGAACAGAGATCCTTTGGCACATTGATCTGATGCTGTAGTCATCAGACCACAGAACCATTTGACCTATTTCACTTTCCAAGCGATATTTACATCTAGTTCATAAGATTATTGGTTACGATGAAACATTCATGGCTCGTGATGGGACTTCATCGCACTTAGACAAGAACAACAGTGCAACGAAATAAAATAAAATTAGATTTAGATAAAATAAAGCGGAATGCGCACAGAAATAAACATGTATACAAAAGTTGTGTACCAAAAATGCCTATAAAACAGCTACGTAACGAAGGATCGTAATAGGTAATTCAAATATTAGTTATCACATGTAAATTAATACCTGTAGCTTATGTTAAAAAAAATACAGTGACATAAATAATTCGCAAGCAACTAAACTGTAAGTGGAGCGTTCTATATAGGATAGGAGAAAAATCACGCGGATGTTTACAAAAGATGTACACATGTGCTGATAAATACATTCACGTTACTGAAAAGTACGAGATGAATTAAAAAGCTAGTCACATGTGAAAGTATAATCATTACGAAGCTGCCATGTTCCTAAACAGATTATTCAAAGGTAGTTCAGCCATATAACGCCACTGAGCCCTTTAACGCCATCCCCCATATTTTGGAAACGAGAACAGGTAGCAGAAATTCAGAAGTACAAATATGTAGGCAAATGCCCTCAACCAGGATTGCCAGAAAACAACTGCACTAGTGATCATAGGAGAGCTGTCAGATGCACACTTGGTGCTGTGGTTTCGATATACAGGGTATAATTGCTTCATATAGAAACAAAATATAAAAAGGTTAGGGTTAGTAGCAATCCTTATTTGAAAGCTCGCTACAAGAAATATTCCTACGTTCTTAAGAAAGTCAGCCAAGAAAAGAGCTATCTCTAATAGAATCCAGGAGTCTAACAACAAAAGTAAAACAGTTTGGCAGGTGATAAACCAGTTAACAAACCGTCGTACTCGATGTAGTGATCCATTAAATAGAGTACTTATAGGTGACACAGAAATCTGTGACAGGAGGATAATAGTAAATCAGTATAAAAAACCCTTCGGGGTAAAGACAAGAGTGACGCAAGAATTCTACTCACAAAAGAAGTGATATCCATTTTGCGAGTTACTTTCTTTGTGTCACTATGGTGGGAGTGTTTCCTTTATAATAACATTAGGGGATTTAGTATTCTTCCGCCATCACAAAGAAAGTAACTCGCACAATGGATATCACTTCTTTTCTTGCGTCACTCCTTTCTTTATCCCGAAGCGTTTTTTATACTCATATCACTTATTTTGTAAGGCTGCCTGTTAAAAAAAAGTGTGCATAGTCTTCATACAAGAGGCCGATTTTGGGCCGTATCTCGAAAACTGTAACTCCTATCAACAAAATAAGCTTCGATTTACCCCAAATTGTTGGACTCCGCAATCGGCTCCCACAACCCCCGGTACCAACCACTTTGGGCTAAACGAAAAAGACAGACAGAATGACGGAGACCCTTTTGTATTATTTGTGAAAATTCTGTGATTGGGCTAAAAAGGCCATAACTTTTGACGCGTGATACACCGTTTGAAAAGTACTGAAGCGTAGATTAAGATTCCGCAAGCTTCAGCCGCCTATATGGTCTGTAGTAAGTGCTATCATCAGAAATGTGAAATTCTGATTATTATTTTTTTTCAAACCGCCCTATGGAAAATATTATGAATAATAATGTCTGTATCTCAAACAAGATTATGTAAACCAATATTTGAGAAGATTCATTTATTGCCTTTACCTTGTACAGTACCTATCTATATACTGCAATCGGTTATTTACATACATGAAAGCAAAGGGTTTTTTACCAAAAGTTCTGAAAGTCATATTTTCTATGATGTCAGTGAGTACGAAAAGGCGACTCAATGTTAATATGTCAACCTCTTTTAAATGTATTCCCAACATTACTATATGCTATCTAGTAATTTACATAATCTTGCGTCATGTATTGTATGCTAAAATTTCTAATTTCTAGATACATTATCTACTCTATATAACCTATTATTGCATGTATTTTCTGCTGTAAGTTAACTAAGTTTAAGTGTCTTGTATTTAATATAATCTCTAGTTTGTATCTCATGTTTATATACTGTTTAATAATATGTTTTGTATTGTTCTCTATATATTAGACTTTGACAATTTCAATGTACAATAAACATGTCTTTAATGGATGATTAATAAATAGGAACAGAAATAAAAATAAAAATAGAAGGTCGTTGTTAAATCTGGCGGGTACATTTTCCTGAATCTCACTTCCATTGTGAGTCATAATCGCTGAAAGTCATACCTATATGAAAAGAGTCGAATGTCTTATTGTTTCACAAGCACAAGAAACTACCGAAAAATTCGTAATATATAAGAAAATAAAGCGGTAATATGATCGTCTGTGGTATACCCCAATAACGCCACAGCAAATATCTTAATAAGAGTACAATGTATACCTTTGCAATTTACACATGTATATCTACTTTTTTTAATTTTCTAGATTAAATAAGAAAGGTTTCTGAATTTCTCTGATAGCGAGAGTTATTATTTTGTAAGATTCTTGTTCCACTAACTGCATGAATTTCACACTGAATGGGGCCTATTTGTAGTCACCAAAGTGCCTGAGTATTATTCTTCTCTTCGTCACCTTAGTTTATAAGGTAAACATTAGTTTACAAGATTAATGGAAGGTATGCGGACAAGTTTCCACTTAACTCAAAGAGTGGCGTTATTAGGAACCTATGTTTCTAATAACGCCACCATTTAACGATTTTTTAAAAATCTTTTCCCCGCTCTTAATGTACACCAATCTTTATATAACTCCGCTGGTATGTAGGGAACTTAAGCACGTTTAAACACAAACAGTTTTGTAATTCTAACTACCATGGTTTATCAGCTACATCTGATATGCCCTTAAGGTGCCGTTATTTGGCTAACCTTTCTTAAAAGTTAAAGGAAATTATTGTTAATCCTTGTGAAATTCTATAAAGGAAGCAATTGTAATCTTGTGAATCTGAAATAAAGCATAATAGGTGAATTTAGTTTTCGAGTTCTGATAATCCCTTCCTTAAGAAGTGTTCGCTCGCTTACCAGCCCGGTCTAATTAAAAAAAACTCAGATAGCCGTTGGTTAAATATTTAAAACAAAGAATTTTCAAGAAAAATATCAAGTTTCTGCCTCATGTGGTTTCCGAGTTGCTCTCCCATGCCACCCCGGTTTCATCCCCCTTTGTGGGTGACAACCTTTTACTGCCGTAGTTAATTCTTGTATGCCCTAAGGAATATTTTTGCCAAATTTTGTTTGAATTCGCCGGAAGGCATGAAATTATATAGAGTTCAAATAAACAAACAAAGAGATTTTCTGTTATATTAAATATAGATTTCCCCTCATCTAATTCAGGAGATGGGTGCAAGAAGGGCATTTCGGAGAAGGTGCCCCCTTTTAAGGAAAACATTTTATTGTATTCTTCTACATATTATCCACATGATCACTACATTTTACGTCAATATCTTCAAAATTGAGATCAGGAGAAGCCGAATTATGAAGAACTGCCAGTGTCAATTTCGCATAGAACACTTTTCTGTGAAGGTTTCCCTCTCTTCGTCATGCGATTAGGTATCGTGGGCACTAACTTCAGTATCTATTGTTTAAAGTTATTACATAGCTAATTTTTTAATCAGTCTGTTTCTTGTTACAGCAATTTTCAAGAACTATCAGTGATATTTCGGATTCTTCCATTTCTGAAGACAGTGAAGATGAAAAAGAAAATTAAAAGAAGAAGAGATATTGAACAAAAACCGAAAGATTTGAAGAAGCATGTGAATAAAAGTGTCTGTGAAATTAATGCAGCTAAAGCAGTGATTCTCAAACTTTTTGTCTCTAAGACCCCCTTTAACGCAATTGAATTGTTGAGCCCTGCCTCAAAAGTTTATGAACCTCAATCACAGTCAGCCGTTTTCTATTCACTACTGAATGGGGGCCTTTCTGAATAGGTACTACTCCTTTCCTTTCCACATATCTCGGTTAGCTGCTATCCTCATCCGTGTAGCTGCTGAAAATCGCTTTTTATTTATCCTTCTTGCAATTGCACGCCTTCTCGGTCGTTTCTTCATGGAACCCAATGTAGAATATTTGTCGTCCATCTTCCATCTGTTTATCTAGGTGATGAGTCCATCTCCACTTCATCTTCCTTGCAGTCTTTATAACATATTCCACCTTTGTTGTGAGCGAATCCACTTATTTGTCTTCTTGTCTCTCCTAGTTATTCCTAGCATGCATCTCTCCATTGCTTTACGTGTGACTCTTAATTTTTGAATCCAACAAACACCAACAATTCCCATTCATCGTTTATATGGTTTGGAAGGTATGAAGAATTTTTATTCTGTGTTGCCACCCCAAGAATGTTATTTTTGTATTTCTCGGGAACGATTCGAGATATCGATTCCAAACAAACGCCATCGGTATTACTGAGCTACAGGGAGATTTTATGTGACGTTTTCCCCTTAGTTGGCAACACTGATAAACCAACTTTGGGTTTATTTTCATTCAATCTGTATACCAAATCTTTTAATGGCACAAAATAGTATATCATTTTAAAAATTGTAAGTTTGTGTTGGGGTGACAACACTGTTTACCCTATGACTACGTTTTATACATTGTCATATGTCCCCTTCAAGTCAATTAACGTTCGATTGTAACATTTCTTTGTACAATGCATCGTTTGTGCGATATTTCATATTGTCAAGTTAAATCGTCCACCCTGTATGTAAAAAGATTTATTGAAGTATTTTCTTTACATATTTTAGACGGTTATTTAATTTACTGAGTAAAAATATAAAACAATGTAAATTAATAGGGCGAATTATAAAAGATTACGCAAAACGTCTCAGCGTGAATTTAACACACTTACTTTAAAGTTCTTGGAAAGAGAAAACGTGTTTTGGTGATCATTCAAAGTGAAGAACACTTGTATTCTTTTGCACATTTAACACAGATATTTTAAAATGCAGTATTAAAAAAAAGACAAAATGTTATAAAATGTAACAAAGCATACATAGAACCTTGAACAGAGTCATTCAAAAATGTTGATTTAAAAAAAAAATGTGATACGAATTTTCATTCAAACAAAATTATGCTTAGACGTACTTGCTTGGATGAAATGAATGATAACACTTAAGAAAAAGACATTTCGTATTAGTTTAGGACATTAAACAGTTATTGCAATTAGAAGGACTGCGCATTTTCTTTAAAAGAGTTGAAAAGCAAAAACAAGTAATATTTAAAATTTATATTTAACACATATTGAAAAGTGCTTGGTTAATTTAAAAAAAATAACGACTTGCAAAAAAAAAAAAGATCGGTAAGTATAAAATTGACAAATACTAATTATTGAGTGCGTATGTAAATAAACAACGTATCTGAAATGCGAATGAATAAAAAATTTAAAAAATGTTTCAATATAAACTGATGTTTCTAAAATTAATCCGTTTATTTTGAGACATTGTGTATGTTCCATTAATTTTGCTTTATATTTGATTGTGATTAAATAATATGATGGGTGTGCCTCCTTACTCGCACATAGTTTCTGACCTCTGGCTTCTGTTTGATGTCACAAACTGAAGAAGACTCTTCGTGCCTTTTCTGCCACGTTTGTGTATTCATTCCTGAAACTGATTTAAAATAATAATAATAAAGATTCCTCTGCACTTTTTCAAAGTTGAAACACCTTTAGTGTCAATCAATTCCTCCCATGTACAATAATGAGGTTATAATAACTCGTACAAGGGAACAATGTAGAGTGTCGGGAGAAAACAGGGTAAATACATTTGCAGCGAATTTTTGCAATTCGTATCATTGTATTGGGGAAAATTAGAACTACAAAACTGTCAAAGAATGAAGAAGAAAAACTCATAAATAATCACAGGAGACAATGTGTACATATTTGTTGAGGAGTTTAAACCTTAACGATGTAGATCACCCCCGCCATCTTGGTACGCACTTTCCATTGATTTACAAGGGAATTGTTTTACTCACATTATTCCTGTCAGAAATAGAATATTCAAGTTCCGCTTTCACGAATTTGTCTTGGTGGTTATTTTGACTCTTGTATAGTTTTGGTTTGTGAAATTTCTTCAAATATATAAGTATAATGTGTTATTAATAGTTTGTTATATAATTCACAATATGTCAAGGGAAAGTTACACTGTTCGTGTGCAAAATACTGCATTTCTACAAAATAGCACGAGTCCAAAGTAACATGACGAGAAACTAAGCGAAAACAGAAGTTAAAAATTACGCTCCTGGGAGATATAAGACGAGTAAAACAATTCCCATGTAAATCAATGGAAAGTGCGTACCAAGATGGCGGGGATGGTCTACACCGTTAAGAGATTAAGAAATTAGATCTTGATTTTCTCAATAAACCTGTATTGTGATTTGCCTTTTATTTCTCCCGACAACCTTCAAATTATTAAAATGTTATTATGTCAATAGGTTACAATGTTAAATGTTCAGTAAATCAAAGAAGGTATGTTACGTTTCAACATGTGATATACATGAGCGGGCATTTGGGTTACGACAAGTTTTTTTTTTTATCATCGATTAGGTTAATAGGCCCTGTAAAACGTAACGAACATTCAAAATTCGGGGGGGGGGGGTATGATCTATGACGACCAATCAGCGTTCGTGGAAGTCACGCGATTTGGGAAGACCAATCAGCGAAGCTCGTTAAAAACTAAAGCGTATACGGGACCGAACATTCAACATATCGTATACGGGAAGAAAACTTGAGTCACGTTATGATTTTTTTAATTTTTTTTTTATACAAAATCATAGGTTAATATGCCCTGCAAAAGGGAATGAATATTCAAAATTCGCAGATGTTGTGACCATGACAACCAATGTGCGTTCGAGAAAGTCATGTGATCAGAGATAGACAATCAGCGTATGGCAATCCCCACTAGGACACATACGTTGAAAATACGTGGATTAAACTTTGGTACCGAAACGTAATTTTAACGTTGTAGATGTACCGATATGTCCACCAGTTCAGCGGTTTATTCGACGTTGAATAGTGATTGAGAAGAAACAGGTTGAAATCAAGAAGCTGACGATGAAGAAACAGGTTCAACTGGCCAAAACAGAGAATGGTTGCTGTCTGTTGGTATACACATTTAACTGCATTTTGTTCGTTGTTTTCATCATGATATACAGCATTAATTTTCCAACAGTAAATTATCCAACCGTCCGCTGTGGGATTCGAAGCTGTAACATTCCGCACTTTTCGTTGGTAGCTAAATACGTTGCCACTTATCAACGAAGTCACCTTGAAATCACTACTCTTTTACGGTATCTATAGTGAAAGGCAGTCTTCAAAGCAGTCGCCACAAATCCAGACGTTTAGTTTCACCATTACGTAAAAATAAAAATAAAGAATACTTTCCTTCTAACTTTGTTATGTCTATTTTGCATTCGTTAACACTTTGACCATCGCTACACTATTAAATTTGTATTTCTCAATAAGTGTAATATGACGCCTTAGAAAACGAATATAAAGCGAAATCTATGCCATAATTCAAAAAGGGAAGTTGAAAAAACTTCACAATAACGCCCTACTAATGAAATTAAATTTTCATTGAAATGTAGTTTAAAATTCAATCTGTTTTCAACATGCAAATAAGAATGAGAAATGTAGTTAATTTTATGCTATTTTCTTTTAAGCATAATTTTTATGCACTTGGAGAGACACATATGAAGGATAATCTAGGGCACAGTTCAATATAATAGTTAAAAAAAACAGCCACATTAACATCCTATTAAGGAAATCAAATTTTCGTTCTAATAGCCTATAGAAGAAACTTTCGAGAAGTAGGTGTTCGTGATGAAAACTGGCTTGATATTGCCCAGGATAAAATGCAATGGCGAACGTTTGTTACTGCGGCACTGAACTTGCGAGTTCCATAAGCCATTCAGTTAGTTAGTTTATAGCCTATATATTGGAATTCAATGTTTTCAGCATTTAAAAAAGGACACAAAAAATAGATAATGGCATTTAATTAGCTTTTAATTATAAATTTTATTCCAGTAAATTAGAAAGAATCCCATGAAACGAAGTCTATACTATAGTTGAAAATAATAGTTGATTTCACGTCGAACTAACTTCGTATCAACAATATGAAGTCTTTGTTGAAATATGATTTAAAATGGAACGTACTTTTTTATAGGTGTCGTGCCAAAACGCCCTGTGCCTAAACGTCTTGCTTGGGGAAATCACTGTTTTTTAGTGCCAAAACTCCCTTCACGGAAGAACAGATCTTATCAGTTACGAAATACCCTGCAGATATGTACAGCTATGGACAAAAGTTTTGACGCATGTCTTTAGAGAATATTTCCCTATTTCGCAGCGATTTCCCTTGCGGAGGGAAATTTCCCGCGGTAGAGGGAAGTTCCCTGTCGTTCGAAATTTAAACATAATCCGGCGCTAAAACGCAGTGCAGGTGAATTAGAATGGAAATTGCAATTGTGTTCATAAATAAATATGGAATTACAAGCTAAAATAATATTTTAAAATAACAATAATTCTTAATTAAACACGGAATGTCATAGCATTTCATAGTATTTTCGTAAAAGCAAGGAAAATGATGAATAAACTACTGTTTAATAGGCTGGTCGAGTAGTTATCATCAGAGTTTGTAATAGAATTTAGTTTTGTCTCGGCTTCAAATCCTGGTCGTCGGTAATATTTTTTCAATCGTAGATTAATATTGATAATCTTCACTTTTATTATGTTATTTTTTATGTTTTACACCAATTCAACAAACTTTGCAAGAAACGTTTCACTATTACTAGTAAGGAAAGATATTTTTAAAATTGAAATAAAGTGTAAAACACTGACAACATGAAATATGTTTAAAGCACTCAAGATTTACTTATTATTATTATTAATTGAACAATAGCTGTTATTGCCCCTATTCTCCCGATAATAATAGAAACTAGTTTAAATCATAGTTTTACTATGTATGCCTAGGTCACATAAGACTACCTAGCAGCTGCTGCTTTCTATTAGCTGGTGGTAGCAACAACAAACAGGGATTGCTGGTTCACACTTGGTTTGCCATCGCTGGCATTAAATGCTGCTGATAGCTATAATACAGAGTGATCTATATAAATCTTTGCAATATCAATAACTTATTTATTACTCCATCTGAAAGTGACTGTAACTTTCAAATTGCATTATATTGTCGAATTGGCTCCAGCAGAATCAGTTTCGGTGCCCTAACTGAAATTGAAATAAAACTCCTCCGAAGGTCATCCATGATTGTCTATTGTTAAAGAGATTAAACCTTCACGACCTTTGTAATTTTCACTTTTCAACGTGACCTAGGTTTTACTATTTCTACTACTGCTATTAGTACTAAGTACTACTACTACGGCTACCATTACTTTTTCCGCTACGACTACTACTTCTATTTAATTGCTATTTCAAATTCAACACTAGTGCTACTCCTACTCACTCCCAAAACTACCACTTCTGTAATATGCCGAAAAGCCAGTCAAATGGTGAGCGCGGAAATCCAACGAGTTTCTATTTCCGTGAAGTCCCTAAGACTTGGAGAACGTATAATGAAAAAAGAATCTGACTGACTTGTATTAGCTTTGTTCGTGAATTTTGTAAAATAATGAAAATGCAAAACGAAACAAAAATCATTGTTTTTCAAGCTATTTCTGTAAATGTTGTAGAATGCTGAAGAAGGAGCAATTATTTAAAAATAAAAAATATCACCACCCGAGAATCAAACCAGTGCCTCACTAGCAGCAATCCAATCTGCGTACACTCGATTAGGGGTGGCCAACTTCTTTCTATACGAAAGCCAATATTTGATGAGTGGTAGCGTCACGGGTCGCACACGCTTAGCCAGAACTTAAATAAAAATAAATTTGGCATTTTTATGGCGATAATCGTGTACGTGCAAAAGTTCAACCCATTTTACGTGTTCATATATAAGTGTAATCAATAAAACACGGTACTCGCCTAGGGCTGTGTATAATCGCCATTGCAGTCAATGACCTCTTCCAATCTTTCTACTAGAAAAGAATCCTAATGCCATAAAGGTTTTGAGGTATGGAGTCGAAGAAGAACTGTTTTACGGCAACTTTCACAGCCTCCACACCATCAGAGATTTTCTGAGAGAAAGATTTCTGAAGAACTGGAAAAAGATGGTAGTCTGTAGGGGGTTTAGTCAGGGATGGGTGGGCTTCTAATTAAAGTCGGATTATGACAGCAGCATGTCCTGGTGTTATCATGATGGGCAAATGACGAGGCCTGGCCGCTTCGATTGTGATGCGGTTCGCAGTCTGTCTAACTGTCAACAGTAGAAGGTAACATTGATGGTTTGTTTTGTTTTCAGGACTTCCTAGTGAATCATGCCTTTGACATCCAACCAAAACTTAATATCACCTTCTTGGGATTATGTTGCAGTTTGGACGTCGATGGAAGTTAGGAACGCAACAGATAGTCCTTTTGACGCTTTACGCTTCGCAACAGAACTCACTTCTCTTCACCCGTGAAAATGCATGTCAACAGCAGCTCACTTTTGTACTGTGAAAGCATGGAAACACAGGTCACCACGCGCGAGTCCCGTCCCGTTGAGTTTCTATCAGTTAATATGGAACCTAACGTTCGAACTTTGATGAAATACAGGAATTCTAGGCATCTTTAACTGTTTTCCTGTGTTCCTGGAACGTTTCCGCTAATTTCTCTACAATTTGATTCGGGTTGTTTCGTCACTGATGGATGTCCAGATTGTCGTTGAATTTCTGCCTCCCTTCCTGAATTTTCGAAACGCACCAAAAAGATATGCTGTTCCTGTCTGCTCGTCCAAACTCACGGCCTGTGCCTGTTGCTGCTTTAAGGCTCCCTTGATTACGTGAGTATCGATTCACGCACTGACAATGCTATTTATGAGGTTAGTATTCCGCTAAACTGTGAGATGTCAAAATGGGTAGACATTTTGCACTCAACCAATATAGAATTTATCAAATCATTTTACTACTGAGAGAACAATATAGAGTTTTTGGTTGTAAATATAAGTTTTTAAAGTAAATTTGAATACATATTATAATGTAATATAGTTTTTATCTTACCCCGGGCCGAACAACATTATACTACGGGCTCCATGCTCGGGTCTGTTCTAGGCCATGCCTGCTCTAGATCAAGCAGACACTTACTAGCTAATGACTCCTCAATACCCGTTATGTTTCAGGATTAAAGGGAGTTAATTCAAACTGCTGAAAGTTTAATACATAGAAAATTTTACATAGGTGCTTTTTTTTTTGTTGTTTGTTTGTTTTACGCTGACTCTCCACGTGTATAGCACACTTTGTTGTCTGGAACATGTTCGCAAAAATAAAAGAGGATTTATGAGGTCTGTTTATTAGATTTCATAAATTAACCATTATCAATTCGTTATTTTTTAAAGATCAGGGATGACGTATCTAATTCTATTTTATGTTTAGGAGTAAAGAAATTTATAAACCAAGTGCTTATTGCAATATACTCTTTGAAATGAAAAATGTCACAAATCATGTAGTTTATACATTGATTAAAAGATGGCAGTAAAATAGATGCATTAGTAATTATGTTTATACTAGCATGTAGTTTCTTCATTTAGTAAAAGATGTCACTAGTAATATAGATGTTCTTTAAGTGGTTGAATTAAATGTGTATCACTGACATTCATTTAAAACAGTATTCGAGGAGTTTGAACAAACAAAGTTGTCACATTTTCGCGATAGTGCACATATATAGTCCAGTTCAGAGCTAAATAAATCTATACACCTCTGTCATTTTCAATCTGACTTTTATTTTTTTGAATTTGTTTATGGCCTTTTGGCATTTTTGGCTCAGGACGAGTTCGGGTAGGTAGAGGATGGGGCAGGTCTCGAGAATTTTGGGGTGACTGCCCCACGGGGAAGGTCTCGCAGACTCTCTGATTGGTATTTAAATTTGTTAAAATTACGTGGGAAACGTAATGGTGAGACATTATAAGTCACGAAGTTCTGAGGAGAAAAAGAACATGAAAACATTTATATTAGATTAAGATCCATTGCAATTTTATCAACGGTGCTAAAATTCGTAAATTTTGTATTTTGAGCCATTTTAGTAATTAATGGCTTTGGCCTGTCTCAAGTCCATTAGTTGTAAAGTCTCTAAAATCCACAAACATTCATGTCCCAGCTGGTATTCGAACCCGGGACGTTCAATTATCAACCGTGCTGTCAAGAAGCATATTTTAAAGCAATATTCGGATCTCTGTTCCATTGTAATCACTTCTTAGACCTTGCATTTTTTTATATTTGATGCTATCTAAAATAAAGAAACCTAACAAAACCTACCTCAGCCACCGTAGCGTATCGAATCTTATCCAAAGGGGGGGAAATATGAAATTACTTTGACAAAATGAGTAGACGGGATCTGTGATTCTGCCAGATCCTCCCGTGTGGAGGTGTCGCCCCCAAAACGTCGAGTGTACCCACAGTTTAAAAATTTGGTGATCAAAAATTGATAGTCTATTGTTATAATCAATAAACGATAGAAACCGTGCAAAATTCCATTTACATCCTCTCAATTTTGACTGTATACCTCTCCAAACTGACAATCCTACTGGAATCCCTGATGACGACACTAGGATAGAAAGCTCGAGGTCTATGCTATTTCATTTGGAAAAGTTGGAGGTTCACTTAAGTTATGACATTTGTATGAAATAAAGAGTACTATTAGAACTACTGGGATATTGGAGATCAATGGCGGAGGGTGCTATTGTTTGCCCGTTGCGCAACACCCCATTTCTTAAAGTTACTTAATTTTAAATTAAATCACTCTAAAATATAGAATATGTAATAATATTCTACCCCTCAGAGTTCAAAAAG